>JAGDQP010031335.1:0-22001 GCA_022664845.1 Lepisma saccharinum
TCTTGATGTATTGTTATCGTGTCTTCGCTGCGTCTTTCTATTCTTCTTCTCTCTATCTTTATTTTCCTCTTACTTTACACAAACTCTCTCTTTTTGTGCGTGTTCCAGAGCCAATTCCGGGCCACTTTTGATGACCCGGTGATAGGGCCTGACCCAAACATAAGTGACCCCGTAAACCGATTGACTCGGTCTGGAAAATCTATGAACTGGGAATTTCGGAGATTACAAAGTATTCCGAACCAGTATGTTTAATAAGCCTCACCGAATTCGCAAACTAGCCTCGCGCAAACAAAGAATGTGTGTTACACTTTTGACATTATCCTAGATGTGTCTCAAAACTTTGGAGTTTCACTAGAATCATGAGTATTTAATCTGACCACCAAGTTTGGTCTCCATTGTGAAAGTGACTTAATGAATGTTTGAAGTACCCTTTATATATTGGAATAACCCTGAAAAAATATAAAATCCAAAAGTTACTTCTCTCTTGCTGTTAGATTTGATTTGTGGGAACTGAACTTTTTACTGTGGGAACTGAACTTAATATTTTAACTACATTTAAATTCCAAACTTTTATCTGTACTTCTTCTTCTTCTTCTTCTTCTTCTTCTTCTATCTCCCCTTTTCTCTCTCTCTCTCTCTCTCAGTTCTCTGCCTCTGTCTAACAGATATACGATCGGTTTCAATGTTTCATTGTATGTGTTAAAATTTCTCCCTCCATCAACTTATGTATACTGATTCGTCTCGCCTCTATTATTTCATTTTATCGATACCAATACATGTCTATTTTGAAAAACAAAACGTGCTCATGATGTTTGCTGATTTCAGTATGGGCGAGACGAAGGAAGGAGAAAGAGGGGGTCTGTTTACCAGACACGATTATGGGATAAAAAGGTGCCACTTGGCCGGCATTCGTTGTCGCAACCTTTTTTATGCTCAGTGGGAAAACACTGGGAAAACCTAAGTCAGGACAGTCAGCCGCTGGTACCGAACCGAGGACCTCCGGAGAACGAAACGAACGTTTTACCAAGTAAGGTACGGCGCTCGGAAGAAAGCATACTCATTTCAATGTTTATCACATGCACGCACACACAATATCGTACGCACGCACACACAAAATAACGTAAATAACAACATAATATCAGAAATTTTAAAGGATAAATATCGTGCCCTATTTTTCAGAACTGATAGAAACAGACCTTTTCTCTTGTTTTTCATGCATAACGTTAGTGTTCTATGGAATTCATTAAGAAAGAAATAAGAAAGAAACCATAGGTTTTAAGTTCATTTTTTATTCTCCATGTTCGGTAAGGATCTTTTCTATTGGACAATTTGAATTAAACTTTTCAATACACTTCAACTAGTGGCCCACCTAAAATAAAAATGGTGTTAGGTTTTCTGTTTGAAATACGACTTGCTTACGTTTTTCTATTATTATTTACACACTACAAGAAATCATGAACATCTTTTCAGAACCCAGGACATGTGATAATGTTTCCTCTTAAAGAAACAAAAATTCCAACCCTTACTCGTTCACGCACACATTCTCAGAATCACACACCGCCCACTCTACGTTAGTTGGGTGGCCTATCTTGTAGGCTTAGAGAAAAATCGTGTATAACAAAGTCATGTGAACATAATTTTGGCCATGATAGTACATTACCAAATAACCATAACATTCCAAATTTATCTTATTTTCGTAACAATTAAAGTATCACAATTTTTTCAATGGATTTTCAGTCAATTCAACAATATTATTATATAGTCAGTGTATTCCTAAATAATGTCTAGCCAATCCCATTTTTTTGTTTTTGTCATGACGATTGAAATAATATATTTTTTTAGATAGATTTCGAAGAAAAATATACCTATTGAGATCGATACGATACGATATATTAACACGCTAGCGGCCATAATTTTGAAGATATTTGAACCAAATTTGTATATGTTGTTTCTAGGCGTAATAGCTCGGTTAAGTTCGTTAATGAGCAAAATCGGTCGCCATCTTGGATCCAAAATGGCCACCGAATCCATTGTTGTATAGAATACACAGCCTAAACCGCTGGGGCTATTGAAATCAAATTTGGCATAAAGGATCAACATCACTGTTTGATTACGAAAATGTTATTTAATGAATTCAAAGACGCCACCTTGGATCCAAAATGGCGGAAGTAAGAAATCTATTTTCCGTATCGTTTGAGCTAGAGATACGAAATTTGACATAAAGGTGTATTGTCACTAGTAGCTCAAGAAAATAATACGAAATGTTGAAAAAGTCGCCATCTTGGATTCAAAATGGCCGCTGAACCCATTGTTGTATAGAATACACAGCCTACACTTCTGCAGCTAGAAATATCAAATTTGGTAACACTATACATTATCATTTGTGTGTTACTAAAATATTACATGATGTATCCGAGACGCCATCTTCGATCCAAAATGGCGGACCTAAAAATATTTTCCACACCGTTTGAGCTAGAGATACGAAATTTGGCATAAAGGTGCATTATGACGAGTAGTTTAAGGAAATATTACAATATTTGGGAAAAGTCGCCATCTTCTATCCAAAATGACGGCCCAGAATCCCATTTTTCACAGCGTTTGAGCTGGATAAATGAAATTTTACTTGAACTTTTACCATCACAAATAGGTCACGACAATATAAGAAAACTTTCAAAAAGTCGTCAACTTGGATGCAAAATGGCCGCCCCCAAAACCAAATTCCCAATTTCAGGAAGTTTCTATGTGGCATTCTGTTGAACGGTCGATTGAAGGTTTGCGATACCCAACTATCTATTGAAACCCGTTGTTTCTAATGGTATATGTTGGTCTGTTTAGCCAGCGTTAGTCGCTAACCATAACTGAAGAAAGTGACACTACTTTGACTAACTAAAGCACGGGTTTGTTTCCAGTCGGCAGTTACTATTTGCTTCTATTTTAATAATAATTTTAAACTTCTCAACCTCCACGAAAAATGTGCTTACAGAATGACGTCATCCCTCAGTCTTCTGATGGGATTAGACCATAGATATCTGCACACATTACGATAAACACATAATAATATTAAAAAAAGAATGAAAACAAGACTAAAGGGAAGAGTTATTTGGCAATAATTGTACGTTATTTGGTGATGATGAGTAGGTTATTTAGTGCTACTATGAACTATTAAACAGGACGTTTCCTAACTAAATGTAAATGAAACAAATGTATCACTCTGACTCATCAAACGATTTTTCATAAGAACATGGTTATGCCCTCGTCAATATATGTAATACATGATAATTTCCATGAAATGGGTGCATGAAAAAGCCGCACTGATTTCAGCTTGTGCCTGTCTTGCTTTTGACATCTTGTGAATATCAAAATTTAAATTTCGTACACATCCAGGCGAAAGTCACTGAAAAGTCTTACGTTCACTTCCGAAGGTCGTGGAGAAAATTCATATCTTTTTCGCAGTTTCAGATAAGGGTCAAAGGCTTAGAATTGACTGAAACAATCTGTGCTCAAACACTGACGGAGTTTTAAACTTTTCTGCCCTTGAAAAAATTTAACAGTTCCTAATCTCCAATATAGCGTTATTCTTGTATTTTCGGGTTTCAGTAACACCTGAAAGACTAGTTTTCTGGTTAAAATCATATTCTAATGTCTCTTTCGTACTGCCTGTCGGCAAATAAGAGGTATTAATTCCCCGAGTTTCACATTAATTAGACCCTTTTCCTGTTTATTAAAGTTCTTTCTACTTCAAATGCCTTTTCTCGCTATATATTGACTCTATGTAGCTTCAACGAGCACCTTGCGATAACAAACATAAAAATAACCGTAACGTTTATCTGAGAAGCTTGCTTTAGAGACAGCATAATCATATTTGTCACTTTTTATTCTATAGATTGCCACCAATTAATCCTTTCCGAGGGTAAATCGTTATAAAATACAACGCAAAGATTCATTTATACTTGATTTACCTGCCACAACGTCACAGTCGCGTTAAATACAGACTCCGAAGTGACCTTTTGATGTTTAATTCGTTCTTTTCCTATTTCAAAAAAGTATTTTATGCTAAAAAAACATAACATGAATACCTCTTATAAGCATGTGAGGCACCATCTAGCCTTCAAAACAATCGCTAGTAGGGTAAATTCTACTTAAACATGTAGGTCGAAAGGCCTCTCACACACATTTTCCACAACCTAAAGCAACAAACATCTAATATTAAGCTAAATTCAGATTTCAAATATGGTTCAAATGCGTCTCGTATTCTATTCAACCAAGAAACAAGCGATATTAGGGTAAATTAACTTAAGATCAGCATCAGAAACCCTCTCACATAGTATTTGCATACCATTCGAGTCAATATATACCTGATATTTTGAATTAATATAGCTTTCTATACATAAAGTACGTTTCTTTGTACGCTTTTGGTGCGGTAACTAGCCCGCAAATAACGATATTGCAGTAATTGAAGGTTTAAAAGTCTTAAGAGACATGTCAACTCTTCAATTACCTTTTGCTGACACCTCAGAAGCAAAATATTAGAATAGATTCTACTTGTTGTGGTTCGGTTCGCATTCTTGTATATGTAAATTATACATATTTCAACGTCTCAAGAATTAAAATCATGGTCAATTATATAAGTTTCGTCTTCTCTCTCTTCTATCTCGTATATATAGATATAGGTAGAAATAGATATATTCATATATGTATACATATTTCCTTATATAAGATCATCGTTAGATAGATGTCCATGGATATTTATCCTAACTATGAAATATACTTCTCATATTTCGCAGCAAACCTCACTGTCCCCGTTTTCAAGCTAATGTTCTTCTCGCTGTATCAATATTCAAGGAAGATTGCATGCAAATTCTTACTTGACTTGAAAAATCTCTCTCTTCCAAGAACACAAGTTTTTCAGTTCCTCCTATCTTCTCAAACACTGCGAAAAAATTTAAGATCTTGCTGGCGCGTGTCACAACAGATGGTGTAATGTGTTACATACAAGCAATTAAGATCTCTGGCCAGACAACATTTCCCATACATGCATCCCTAACAGAGACTTCCTGTTTTACACGCTTAAGAGATTTCCTCTTCTCTGACAGGTCAAAGGGTTACTTTTTTTAATAAACCAAGGGGGCCGTAGGTGAAGTTTTTATGTGAGAAAGTGACAACATTCAAAGATTAATTTCCTAAAATCTCAAATTTTGGGCCAGGTGACTGCGAGGAAACTGCACACCACTACTGCACTTATGATTCATTACGCAATCTATTTATTAGGAGGGAGGAGGGAAGGTCTCTTTTCTGCTTAAAATTTCAAAAGGAAGAAGTAAGGGAGACTTTCATCCCACATCTGTCACCTACTTTGCCTCATTTAGTTTGTCTCCAAACACCTTATTGAAAGCCTATGGTTCTGTTGTTTTGAAAGCAGTACTGAGGGAGGCAACCGGGTTTGATCCTCACTATCTATCACCCAGACCAATGATTTCGACATATCTAGCGTATATTTTGTTCCAATTGTTATCGAATTCATCCCACAGCAAGATAACACAGTAATAGAAATTCCAATGAATGGTCATTATAGGTTGTTCATAAAATAATAGACACTTATCTAAATTATAAAATAAAAATAAAAATAGAGGTAATTGCTGGATTAAACTATAAAAATATGAAAATATAAGATGTTGAAGGTAAAATATACACCAAATGACGAAAAAAACGCGTTAACAGATTAAACATTGATTATTTAACATATTGATACTACTGACCATTACGTAGAGTATGTATACAATGTATGGATAAAACAGTGGTACAATATTGATCCTATTCATTATTTATCGTATTATTATCGTCGACTACTGTATAAATTATCGTTATTACTATAATCTAAGGTAAAAATGTTAATTTCCGAAAGATCTGATGCAACGTAGGCGATGAGAGCGTACAGAAAAATCCGACCTTAAGAAAATCGAAAGTTTGATTATTATATTCGAACATGTAGTTATTGTAATCTAAAAGGAGGCAGAAATGGAGAAAGCTAAAGCCTGTAGTTAAACAAAAAAGTACCTGCCAGTTTCGTGTAAGTATTCCAGTATTATACCACTGGAGAGTCATACCTTTCAAACATCTCATAACAGACCAGTGCGCAAGTAAATTTTGAAACAATTGTTCTATAAGAGTCTTGAGAGTAGCCATTCCTTGCTGCCAAGTGTACCAAGTTTAAAGGAAATTGAAGTAATCGTTCTCACATAATGCGCGAAGGTACGATTTAATAATTAAATCTCGATACCATAGTAACGATAGTTTTTAAAATTTATGTTGAAAATAATTGACCGAATTTTTCTCACATGAGGCACGAATGTAAGTTTTAATAATTGTATCGTATATTTTAAATAGGATAATGGTCCATAATTTGACTAGCTTTTATTTTTGCAGTGTTTTAGAAACTACAGTGATAGCTGCACGTATTCGCATTAAAACGAAATAATAAAACCAATTACCTTAAGTCTCATATTGACCTGAAAACTTTTAAGAGAGTATCAGTCAGAAACTCATCCATAAGGACACGAGCTGATTCATCAGGAAAGTTTCAACGAAGTGCAATAAAATTATTATCAAAACCCAATTGGTTATGTGCCCCACTAATACTTAAAATACCATGACAAAAGTTTAGTGACTTGTGAAATAAGAAATTCCAGACAATGACTAAACTTACATGCGTTTTGACTTACTCAAAATTCAGTGTTATAAATTTTAAACCAATCTACTTGATAATGAATGTAATCAACATTTTAGTTTAAAACCATAAATTAATGCAAATAAAGGAAACAAATGGCTAATAAACGCAAACAAATGTGGTTTCTGTATTTTTCTGCTTTTACTTTAAAAATGCGTCAGTCCCCAACTTTTATTGACCAATAACATATTCACATATTGAAATAGTCATACAATCTCATGATTGAATATCACTTGTGAACCAACGAACCTTCTAAAGATACATAGAATTAATCTCACTTAATTATTTTGGATTTTCTGAATCGTTTTTCTAAATTTCCCAAAAACTTGTACTACTGAACTGATGCCCTTTACAAATATATGGTTCAAATAAGTGTTGTTACCATGGAGAGGGCAATAAAGGTTACATTTCTGAATCAGCTAAAACTTGGAAGTTTGTGTATCAAAACGTCAATATTGGATGAATTTCGTGCAGTCATTTTTACATATAAATTATAAGGATATATTATTTTCTTGAAAGTAACGTTAGAATGGAAACCATACAATTTCTGCTAGTAATGTACCTACTAAATCTATAAGGCTTGTCCATGACAAATACTACCAGTCTAATTAAATAGGCTATCGTATGATCTGAAACATGGGAGTATTTTAATTACAAAAATAGCAACGTAAATATGTGAGTTCAGTGAATTACGAAAGTCACTAACAACATGTAACATTAATTTCAACTCTTCCTTGCTAATGTGAATCTTAGATAGAGCATTACAAGAATCATTACAATAATGATTTATTACATATCGAAACAATTATATTTACAACAATAGAATTCACAACAAAATTTTAATGCATCGTTGCTAGGCAATGCATTTTAGAATCTTTACCAATTGAATTATTCTAGTTAATCAGAATAATCGAGTTGCCGAACACGTAACATGGAAATTAAATATTTCCTTGATTGTGATCACGCGAAGAAGGAACATTGTTAATATTTAATGAAGAATAAGCTAATTTCATCAACTGTATCATTTCAGGTTTTTCGTTTCTACGGATAATTTAGACGTAACAGTCCCATTGCAGCCAGGAGGACCTGCGTTTCCGAACATTGGAAACCCGATGACCTGAGAAGCCTCGCAATGGATATAAAGGAATTCCTGTGGAGGGTGTGGAACATTGGAGCAACATTACCAGTGACAGATAAAGGATACAGAAATTTCCATTAAAAGAGTAAACTTTGAGCCTACGCTGATACCATGGGTTGGTGGGCATAACACAAAGAGTCCCATTATGTTAGTACCGGCGTATTGATCCTTCGTAGAGAAGAAAACCCTGAGGGGTGAAGTACACCCGATGCTTGTTGACCGTGAAGTGACGCTCATGGATATGCACTCATCGTAGGCGTGTTTAGAGTAATTCGTAGTGGAAATGGTAGTACTAGTAGAAGGTAGTAGTATTAGGATATATATTAGAGCTGATAGAAATAGTAGTAGTTGACATGCATAGTAGTAGGGAGTAGTAGTATTAGAATACAGGGTGGTAAGATTACGGACCGACAAACTTCGGGAGGTGATAGTACAGTGAAAAATAAATAATAAAGGTCGAGGCAACGGGGGGGGGGGGGGGTTCCGAGGCGTTACGGAGATACAGCCTGCCGAAAGCGTGGGAAAATGAACTTCAGAGTGGATTATTGGAGAGTAGGCGGTTCAGAGTAAATTAGAGGAAGTCGCACCCGGGCTATCCAAAAATGCATATTGGAAAATGCTACAAGCAGGGCGCAAGGGATTCCCCAAAGGAAGTAGGGGATTCCCAGAAAGATGGATCAAAAGGACCACAAATGGGATGAGTTGCCAACAGGTAACAATAATTCATTGCCGGCACATCGATATCTCAACGAGAATTAATGTTATGACCATTATTTTTTAATAATGCGTGGTTGCATATCAGACAGGGAAATAATTAAAGACAGTCCACGAGCGTTTGGCTTATTTATTAGCAATGAGAGAGACTAGGAGTATCCAGTCGGATGGTGGTGAGTACGCATCTCAACAGCTGCAGTGTAATAAAAAAGACGTCCTCGTTGGTCGAGTGGTCAGTGCTATCAGGTGTCCGTGATGTTACAGCAGTCTTGCATTGAAGCCCGCCTGGAAAAGAATCAGGTGTATGATTAAAGCGTAACAGCATGCAAAGGATGGACGGAGGGTATCAGTTACTGAAGAGGCACGTTCGGTTGCTTAGTAGAAACAACGCAATGTAATACAGAGCCAAAAAATGATGACATCGAGGAGAGAAAACAAGCATCTCTGTATTACATTGCGTTATTTCTGATAAGCAACCGAACGTGCCTCTTCAGTAACTAATACCCTCCGTCCATCCTTTGCATGTTGTTACGCTTTAATCATACACCTGATTCTTTTCCAGGCGGGCTTCAATGCAAGACTGCTGTAACATCACGGACACCTGATAGCAATGACCACTCGACCAACGAGGACGTCTTTTTTATTACACTGCAGCTGTTGAGATGCGTACTCACCACCATCCGACCGTATACTCCTAGTCTCTCTCATTGCTAATAAATAAGCCAAACGCTCGTGGACTGTCTTTAATTATTCCCCCTGTCTGATATGCAACCACGCATTATTAAAATTAATGGTCATAACATTAATTCTCGTTGAGATATCGATGTGCCGGCAATGAATTATTGTTACCTGTTGGCAACTCAACCCATTTGTGGTCCTCTGGAACCATCTTTACTTGGAAGACTTTCTGGGAATCCCCTACTTCCTTTGGGGAATCTCTTGCTCCCTGCTTGTAGCATTTTCCAATATGTATTTTTCGATAGCCCGGGTGTGACTTCCTATAATTTACTCTCAACCGCCTACTCTCCGATTTTTTGTCTTCGCAATAATCCACTCTGAAGTTCATTTTCCCACGCTTTCGGCAGGCCGTAGCTCCGTAACGCCTCGGAATTTCCCCCCCGTTGCCTCGACCTTTTTTCTTTATTTTTCAGTGTTATCACCTCCGGAAGTTTGTCGGTCCGTAACCTTACCACCCTGTATATCAGTGGTGGTAGAAATAGTAGTAGTAGACATGCATCTAAAGATGTATTTTGCTCGGTGCAATTCATCGTTGCGATTGCAACGATCAGTCATTAAGTACTAGTTCCATTGTTTTATATGGGGCTGTTTTTCTCCTAGCGATTGACAATTAATCGTAAACGATCAATCGTTGGTTTTTAAGTAGTACGACTGGAGGGTTGATATAATCGCTTATATAATAAGGGATTGAGGAGAGACTCGTATATAACGTCCTTATTACATCAACTGAAAATTATACGTAGATTTCTCTTACACCCTTTGATAATTTCAATACCCTCCTAAACGAAAAATCCTGGGGAAAAGCCTGATTCAAGACAACTTTGGCATTCTCTATTGGAAACATGTAGTTTGTAATATTCTGAAATTAACAAAGAATCCCTTTGATTTCGTTGAAACTGGATAAGACTTCCTTAATGGAAATTAATAACATTAAAAAACTGTTGTTAATCTACTTTGTAGAAGGGCAAGAAATAAAACATATCAAGCTTCTGTAATCTTGTGATTACTCTCACGGATTTTAGATTAGCATTTGATAGGTAGACAAGTTTGATTCCTTCTGTCATCGTACTGATTGACATTTTCCACTTTTTGTTTAATCTCCACTAGGCGAATACGGGCATAGTACGTAGATTGTTACCTTCTTCCCTCTCACTGGTAGAATGTTCGCTATAAGACATCATTCCACTGGCATGTGACATATTTATTTCATAGATGACTGTCTGGTGCATAAATGTAAGTTTAAATAAGAGAGGAGCATTGAGAGTTGAGGAAAATGTCTTAAAATTATCGAAAAAATAAAGAATGAAAGTGGAATTTTAATAGTATGTCTCATCTATAGAGTAGCAACTTCTGACGAGGAAAGGGGCAAACAAATTATCCTTGTTCTTATGCTCAGAAGCAATTGCAACAAAAACTGCAATTGTTCACCATTTTCGTCAAATGAAAAGGTTCATACGCACGAGCCGTGCATCACTGTGTTCTAACCCATTAAAGCCGTGGTTGAACGTGAGATCGAAGCTGGGATGACGAATTAAGATTACGCACAGTCTTTAACAATTTCCTATTTTTCTTGTTACAAACTAAAGCCGCTGTGTATGCTGTATAAGTAAGTTTCCGTAAAACCCGTCCATATTCTTCGTAGTTTGTGTGTGGTGCTATTACAATGAATTGAATTCATGACCTTTAGTCATCTATGGCTTCGGGCCGAGTAGGGTAGAGTGAAGGTTGCGAAAATGGATCGGCCAGATCCTAAGTTGAACATGCCATCTCGGCATTTCGCTGGTGTGACAGAAGAAAACCTAGGAAAACCTGAGTCGGGATCAAACCAACGACCTCCCGAAACCGAAGCTTGTACTCTATCAGTTAATTTACGGTTACTCGGTGAGTACTAATGTTTTGCTTGGCTTTTAATCCTTTTTTTCTGGTTTTAGAATCGGTGCAAAATTGAAAATTATATAGCCTAGAATTCTCATAAGTTTCTGAGTTTCTTTTAATCAGAATTATGAACTACTTGAACATGCATCGAGTTGAGCTGAGAGAATTTGAATAATCTTTTATTCAGAATAGCCGGAAGGCTGATTGAAAGTATCGGGTACGTTTCAGAATAACAAAAACGAAAGAATCAAGAATTAGTATTCTTATTTTCTTATATGATTCCAGAGAAACAATTCTAAAAATCACTGTCAAGCAGATATACTGTATAACAGAATTATAACAGGCGAAATTAGAGACTTAATTGTTTGAACGTTTGCTATAAGTGAAGCATGCTATCAAGTACAAAAGTGTTTCATGAAGAGTCCTACAGTCTGATCCAACAAAAATCTAAACTTTATCTAATTTCTAAAATTGATTGATATTCTATAATTGATTTCAGAAAGTGTGTCAAAAATAGATATATAATCTTCTGCGTTGAAAATGCGACACGTTAGTAGTACTCCGTCACCTAACTGCACTTTGTGGAAAATTGCATGATTTTTCCATATCTGGCTGATAGCAAGGAGTCGATTTTCCAGGGATGTACGATATGCGGTGTCGTAGTTTTTGGTTACAATGTATAAAAGACTACGGCCCCTCTTTTCACATCCCTAATTGGTCCGAATCTTTTACGAACCCTTTTTTTCGCAACTCCTATTTAACAAAGCAGAGATTTCCTAGCATAGTGCAGGAGTGCACGATAGCATAAAAGGGTACGAAGCTCTTTTTCAACCCTAAACAAAAACACTACTTAACATAGCAGAGATTACAGAGGATATGTATGGGCCACACATTTTTTCCAGCTCCCTATTTAATATAGCAGAGATTACAACAAAAATCTGAAGTCAGTTTCTATACCACACCCTACAACCAATGGTCAATATAAGTTTGTTGACTAAGCACTTATAACCACTACTTGGGTCCAAGTCAACAAGATGGTTTTAAGATCAAAGGCCAAATATTTAAGAAGTTTGTCGAAATAACTTTTCCACACCGACAATTTTAGTCGAATCCACCTGAAGATCTCCATGTTCATTTCTAATCATTTCTAACCTCAGCTGGTAAAATTTCCTTAACTAGTTTACCCCTTTGTATAGACCTCGTATGTTATTTGTCTTCCCGTTTTCATCTATCTCCTGAATCTTCTGGGTCAGATATTATCACTTTTTCTTTTTGAACCCGAGTGTGGCGTTTCGTTTTGCGTTACTGTAGTTGTTGATATTTGCTTCGCTTTTATTACTTAGCCATCGTTGCATTGCTTGTTTTGGTTCCTCATGAAGCTTAAGGCATTCTTAATGAAACGAAGGTTTGCTTTTCTGTTGTTCCTTCTCACTTACACGTTCGTTCGCTGCTCTCTTAATTGTTTCACGAATTGCCTCGCACATCTTACACCAATTTCATTATTAATATCATTATTATTATTACTTGAGTCGGCTAGGATTTCGAACCTATTTGAGAGTTCGAGTTGGTAATCTGCTTTTATGCTCGGATTATTTAATCGTTTCACTTCGAATTTAAGTTGTTTTCTTTGCTTTCTTTGTTGGCGATGCATAACTTTTCCCTTACTTTTGTGATCACTAATTGATGGTCGGTGTCACCTTCCGCTCCTCTGTACGACCTAACATCTATTATGTTGGTGTGTGTTCGTCTATCTACTAATACGTGGTCGATCTGGTTGAGAGTTTTGCCGTCCGAAGATGCCCATGTGTATTTGCGTATGTCTTTGTGTTTAAAGTACGTGCTCTTTAACTGGTATATATGTGCTTAGGTTATATATATTATTTTATGTCAGTGCGTAGTAATCGATTATCATTTTAAAGAAACTATCAGGATCTTGTGAAAATGTACGTAGCGGAACGAATGCATTACACTTATCAAATTACTTATTTATTGGAAATACAATAAAAGAAGAATGGTTGATTTTGGTTATTTGTGTGCCCTTAGTGAGAAATTTCTGGACGCCTGGTCAAAAGTCCGTCCCGAAACACCAGCTGTCTCGAACAGATGGAAAATAGGAGATCCTTGGAATGTCGGAACGCTGGTAATCCAACAATCTCTAGGGACAAGCCTGCCCCAGACTGAGAAGTACTAAGATGTACGTGTTGCACGACCCAGAAAGTGCACGACTCAATCTGTGCAAAGCATGCAAAGAGGCAGGGGTGGTTAGGCATGCCCCCAAATAAAACAACAACAAAAAAAAACTTAATGGGAAATATCTCGAGAGAGACTGTAATCGTCGAAAAAGAGTTATGGACATTATTAAGGCTAGTTTGAAACGTAACGATGGATTGCATGAAAACTTTTAAGTATAATGTACTATTCGGGTTCGCAGTGCGCATCCTTTATCCTACCCTATCCCAGTCTGAGCCATACATGAATAAATATCACATTTGAAACCAATTCAACAAGTAGACCAAATGTGACAATGGTAACAAGCTGTTTTCCACTTTGACCTACTGTCAAGCACAATGGTGTGTAAATACTAGTAGGATGCAAATCTATAAATACTACTGGCATTATGTACATCGGTTCACACTTTTAAAATTGTTAACTCCTGAGGCGCATTTAGTGTTAAAAATAGTTAAATTAATCATTTTATTTAAAATCATTGAAAAAATCCAAAATTTATAATTTTATATAATTCATGTAAAATTGCGTTCTGAAGTGAGAATAAGTGAGTCACTATGTTTTGTAAGGATGAGCAAAAGAAGCATCACTTCAGTTGCACAATTGAAAGCAATTTATTGCATCAGACATACAAGTGTTATTCACCGTAGAACAGATTGAGAGAGAGATAACGACTCCGTGTCCTCATTATTCCGAGGAAACTCCTAAGACATGTCAAAGTAACATCTTGCATCGCGTAAGCGTGTAAAACAGTATAAAAGACCTCTGAAAACCCAGTCTCAGCCCAGTCACATACCTTCATTCTTTTTTTCATTGCTTCAATCAACTCCAAAATGTTGAGCGTCGACTAAAACCAAGACAGCTCACAAGTTCGTTTTGCCAAATTGAACTTAGGGATACAGAGGCTTCATTCTTTTTTTTCACCTCATCTATCATCTGTCATTCAGGTATGAATCTGGAAAGAATGTTGTGCTGTTACAATTGGTACTTTGACATGGATTAGGCAAACTTTATTCTACAATTTTATTTCAATCTGATTTAAATTGAATAACATACGCGAAATTGCTCTTTTGACCATCGTTGCTAAAACGTGCTACTTAAAAATGTAATTCTTTAAAATATTATTTCATTAGATTTCAGGCCGAAAGGTTCTGACAGTTCGGATACCTGTCTTTATAATTAACGTCCGAAACGAGCTCTCAGAGTTCACCAAAATTTTACAGTAACTGTATTTTACCGCTCTACCATCTTTAAAATGTTTTCAAAGAGCTACGAAGAACGACCATAACAAAAAACCTCTCGCTAATAATTCAACGTTTTATCCACCACATATTTCACAGATGTTCCAGGTATTCTTTGTAGACCTGGAGAAAGCCGTTCACATGGCATTTAGTCTTCCTAAACTCAGTTTTTGGTCAAAATAACCTAACTAAAGCATCAGTATTCCTTCGGTTGTTCACATGGTGTTAGGTCGCCAACTTCGAACCAAGTTCGAATACCGCAGTTTCCCAGCTTTTCAAAATTTTAACCCATTTTTTGGTTGTAAATTTC
This sequence comes from Lepisma saccharinum, assembly GCA_022664845.1. Lineage (NCBI taxonomy): Eukaryota > Metazoa > Arthropoda > Insecta > Zygentoma > Lepismatidae > Lepisma > Lepisma saccharinum. Next base: position 14,967 of record JAGDQP010031335.1, read on the forward strand.
GCTTTAAACTTAGACAAAATGCAACCTCCAAAGTCAACACAAATAGAACCGTGGATGCAACATACAGCAACGTTAGTAGATGTTCTGGCACTTGGTGGCGGGCATGTCCTTTGGGGCAAGTTGAGTTTTCTCTATGTGCGTTGTGAGTTCATTGCCCTTAGAAGGGGGGGTTGGTGACGTGTTATGAGGTGTGTAGGTAACCGAAGGTTGTTAATTACGAAAGAACACGTGTGATAAGAGTGGATAAAGGAAGATAGTGTGATGAGGTAACGTGGTGGTTGGGGGATGTGTAGGTAACCGTGTGACGTCATGAGGCGGTCGTAGCTCAGTTGCGAGTTAATTGCCGTTTGAGGTCATTCCGTTGTTGGGAGGCGTATTGTTAGATAACTCATACGCCACTGTTGAGCTGCTGATATGACGATATTTCTTGAGCTGGTGAGTTGGTCTTAGAATGTGAGTCACGTTAGAGATTGCAAAATAAGATAGCGAGTATATGAGACATGATGTTCGAAGAATAGGTATTTGAAGATTCCCCCTTTTATGGGTGCACCCCTGATAGCTTTACTGAGTGCTCATATATGATTGGAAAGCTGTCAGGAAAGAATGATTTAGAATTTTTAAAAATATTATTTCCTTTGTCGTGTGTTTGGAAATTTGCCCTTCTATGCCTGCACCCGTGATAGCTTTAGTGAGGATCCCCCTATATGATTGAAAAGCTGTCAGGAAAGAATGATTCAGAAAATTGAAAAATAGTATTGCCTTTGGCGGGTGGGGTGCGGGGTTAATATCATATCAAAATTCAATACTTTTCATCTGCGAAAGAATGATCAAATTGTAGTAAAATATGTTAAACAAATTATAAAAGAAAAAAACAAGTAACGATGTAAATAATATTGTACTATTCTTCATTTTAAAGAAAGATAAATATGTTTATATAATTTAAGCCTTTTTTCTTATCATTTACCAAAAAACATCATTATTTTGAAATGAAAACAAATTCGTAGAGTATCATTCTTTATTATTATTATTTAAGAGTAAGTAAAGTGTTTTTTAAAAACAACTTGCACATGCTTCTTACATTTCCATGGCTGGTAAGGTATTTACAAGATTCTGTGATTTCTCATGTTTCTTCCAGTATTGTAATTGTAAGCAGTTTCTTAATGCACAAACATTCACCTCGACAGGGTCATGATAATTACACTTAGACATACCGGTGTTCAAATTTAATGTTTTCATTGCAGGACATTCCTTTTCACTTACATGATTCACACTTTCCAAGTGAAATAGTTTTTTAATCCACTGTACCTTTTCAAGATCTTTACAAAAAAATGTAGTTTACTTGCACACTACTGAAAAAATATTCTACGAAGATGTGAAACGCTGTATCCATTTTCTGTGTCCCAATGTAAATCGTGAAAGTTTTCTATTAACCATTGCACTTATTTCTGATAACCTAGTCCTACTTCCGTAATCTCACATGTAAGTTTTACTAAACAGTGGAATAAAATACTAGCATCACACGCTACATTACAAAATTCTCTCATAATAAACGCACATGCAGAGATTTTAAATCTCTGCACATCAATAATGTATCGTTCTGAAGACACAGAGACTTTTCTACTGAAAATTGTTCATGTACTACATCTGGTATGAGTTGAGCAATGAATTCACTATTATGAACTAATTCTCTAGAAGATTTGAAAAAAGTATTCAAGGAAATACTTACATGACCCTTTCGTTTTAATATTTCATAGTACTCCACAAACGTTTCATGATGATTCACTTGATTCAACGTATGTTTTGAAAGTACTTTGCCTGTATCCCATACATATATACAGTTATTATGAAAAATCTTCAATTTACACCCACTACAAGTATTTGGTTTGTTCTTTAAATAAGTACGAAAAGTTTCTAACGAGTCCCGAATAAAAATACCACCACCACAAAATACACAAAAATCTGACAGTTTCACTTCAGTTTTAAATTCTCACTTCAACTGTCGATTTTTATCCTTTTCAAAAAACATATCAATTACACTTGACATGTACACTTTTATCACTCGCCACAAACCATATTTCATATTTCTCATTAATACATCATCCTCTTCCACTTCCTGATGATCTTCTTTATGTAAACGGTAAAGTTCATTTAATGTTCGAGATTTCAAAACATTACGCCATACAGCTTTTCTACAATATTCTTCAAAGTCTTCTCCTCTTTGAACTTCACCATTCAAATATCCTAGACATGCATGACAAGTTTGATTACCTTCTCCTTCATAACAAGCTTCACATATCAATGCAGTTGCAGGATTCCAACTTTAATGTCTGGTTAATGCATTTTTCGTCCACCCACTCCTTTTCACACAAACACTTAGTAGTAATAGTAGTTTTCACTTTTTTACTTACTGTTCCTACTGATGTTGATGCTTTCACTGAAGAGTTCGCTAACACTGTAGTGGGAACTGCCCTTACTATAACTCGTGCAGATTTAACCAGTCTTGAAGTTCCTCCTCCTTCTTCTGCTGCTACTGCTGCTGCTGCTGCTCCTGCTGCATTTAAGGGTGTTTGTTTTATACTCGTATTTCCAGAGAAGAGACGTTTCTTTGAAGGATACCCACGTCTCGCAATTTAGCGTTCTACCATCTTTAAAATGTTTTCAAAGAGCTACGAAGAACGAACATAACAAAAAACCTCTCGCTAATAATTCAACGTTTTATCCACCACATATTCAGAAATGTTCCAGATATTCTTTGTAGACCTGGAGGAAGCCGTTCACATGGCATTTAGTCTTCCTAAACTCAGTTTTTGGTAAGAATAACCTAACTAAAGCATCAGTATCCCTTCTGTCGTTCACAATATTTACTAATAAGGTCGTTCATGAAACAATTCCATCTAGATTGCTTGTTTAATCCAACAAACCACATCAAATTTAAAAGTGAGTTACTTCGTGATGTTTCCGATAGTTTTCAAGTTCATCGTATTCCTCAAGCACTTTACCAAGGACATTTGCTCCACTTTTCTTTGGGTTCTAACGCAGGTGAATACCCTCAAACAACCACCCTGAATTCGATGAACCTGAGTGTTAGTACTGATACTAGATGTACTACATTGGATTCCTTCCATACCATGGAAAGTACTTAAATTATGCAGCGGACGGATATTTACATTTATGTTGTCAAACACATGCTGAAGAAACCTTGCACTATTATTTTTTTTATAGTCCTGCACTGATCAGACAGGTCATGTAAACTAAGTTTCATGTTATGACGTGCAGACTCCAGTGGACGATAATAGATTGAATAGATATTTTGAACCATATAATCGGTGAAGGGTTAATAACAGACTTATTTGCATGGGTGATAGGAATAATTTTGGTCTTTCAGCTGCTATTATAGCATGGTTTATCACAATGCATTTTCTGTTAACTTTCTGTGATTCAGAAGTATTGTTCTTTGTCGTTACTCCACCCATAAAGACTTAAAATGAGGTTTTAGCCATGAGACTTGCTATCAATGAAATCTGAGTAGTATATACTTCATTCATAAGCCATCGGTCTGATGTCGGCTGCAACTAATATTATCCTTAACCATTCAAGAGCAGGGTCATTTTTCCTGTCGTTATATTACCGATACATAATTTTATGAACCGTGCCCGATAAGCAGAGTACATTTTTCCTTCCAGAAACATTTGAAACAATTATCGGATCCTTAAAATGTTACTAAAGATGTTTGTCTGTATATGACAGCCATTCTCTTGACCACATACACATTTCATAATATCTTTTAATTCATTCAGAATATACTGTCATCTTTTATTTCACCATTTTCTATGTACTCGCATAACATAGAAACAAACTTCAGCAGTTTATATTTTGGTCGACACACTACTTCCCTGATTGGCTTAATTCTTGAAAAATCGTTGGAACACTTTTCATGGTACTGTATTTCTGGTACCACAAGATTACTCACAATAAGAACTCTGGCCCTTACCTTTTAACCCCACTTATCATTTCGTAAGTCACATTTCTTGATAAGATTTTCCTTCATTACTAAACCCACAACCATATGAAAACACTTCATGTGCTCTGATGGGTCCAACACTGAATTCTTTTCCACAAATCAAGCAGTTACTTTTTAAGTCGAACGTTACTTCTGAGGCCCTACAACAAGTTGAAGATGTTGAACGATGAGATAGGTTATCGGTCTGCATTGATGTATGATCAGCTTTGATACTAGTTCGTCTTGTATAGTTCTGCCAGTACGCGCTGTGAACCCGAATAGTATTTTCTCCTTCCAACTTTCCATGCAGTCGATCGTTTCGTTTCAAACTAACCTCAATAACGTTCGTAATTCTCTTTTCACCATTACAGTTTCTCTTTCACGATATTTCCCACTAAGATTACAAAATAAATCAAAACCAACCATTCTTCTTTTATTGTATTTCCAATAAATAAATCAATTTTTAATTTTAATTCATTCATTGCACTTCGTAAATTTTCACAAGATCATGACAAATTTTCTTTAAAATGATAAACGATTACTACGCTCTGACAGAAAATAATGAATATAACCTATAACATTCAATTGAAAATACCACATCTTCAAAGATATGTTATATAAAAGAACTAAAATTACACACTAAATTTAATTTCCAACTAATAGAAATATGACTAACCATCTATTAGCTTCTATTTGCTCTTTTTGGGCACGAATGTTGGAATAATATTTTATCAGAACAAGCATTTCCATGAAAATGTTTTTCCTGTAAAAATAATATTTTGTGGCATGTGGCTTTATTCCGCTGGACCACTCAAATTGTATTTTAGACACCTATTACGATTATAATAAATTTGTTAGTTACGCTAAATTTCCATCCATTCAATGTGTTCAAACAGTAAACAGTATGTCATAGTTTTCCGCATCAGCAACTTAAGTGCACCAGTCAGGCTATTTCGTGCTCTTGCACTCTTCCTCGTGATGGGAGATTGGAAAACGGTATATTTTATTTACTAAAATATAGAATTAAGCGTCCGTTATTGCGAGCATTATGAAAACTACAAATATATAATCTAACAACACGTGTATCTTTTATATTAGTTAGTGATTTTTATATAAAATTTAGAATTGTTCACATTTATCTATGTTATTTTGTATCACTTTGATTTTATGAAAGGAAAGTTAATTTGATTTTATGAATTTCTTAGATTGAAATGTCGTTTGTGATTGTAATAACTACAGTGATCAAATGTTAATCTTTGGAACATAAGAACTTGTAAAAGTTTTATGTGCGTCTATATCTGTAACCCAGAGGACCAAATATGTGAGAATGTTAATGTGCAAAGCTTACGAATATGTTGGAACTTTAGTATCTACGGTAAATAGTCTATATAGGATGTGGTACAGATTCAGAAGTAATGTTGATTATGATTAGAAATGAAATATTTCTCTCTGTGAATAAAGATTGCATTGAGAAGTGACTACTGTAATGTGACTTTAATTCTGGGATACAGTTTAGATACTTCACCAGATTTACTATATAAAGAATGGCGACGAGAAACATAAACGAACTCACGCTAACAAATATGGCATCTAACAGTATTTTACTTCCACATTTGATCCATGAAAAGATAAGATGAGTATTTAACCAGGTCTTTTCATTTTCATTGCAAAGTGTTGAACCTAGAGACAGACAAATCAGCAAACTTATTCATTGCACGGAGACACATTTTTAGAAATTGATTGGTGATTCATGCCAAACCACAAAAATTGGAAGAATTAAACTTAAATCAATTGTAAATAATGAAATGTTGCTGTTATTTTTCGACACACCTTCAAGTTTTAGAACAGAAGCTTTTCGTTTTTACATGATGGCCCAACAAGTTGTAGGACAAGTGTAAATATGACCCATTTTTAAGTGAAGCCCAAGTTGATCAACATATTTTTGGAAAAGATCCAAAATCTAAGGCGGATTTAGCACAATGGGGCATATACAAACATTGAATGAAGTTATGGAAGGGACTAATGAATAATATGAACTTCCACTATGTTTGAGATGCATAGATTTTGAAAATGCTTTCAATTCGGTCTCCTTGGCAGCAGTACTTAAGCATAAAGGCATCGAAAGTGCATACATCAAGTTTCTGTAAAACATTTACATCTGTCACATCTGTCATTAGACTACATCAAGAAAATGAAAAATTTAGAGTTGGAAATGGGGTAAGACAAGAAGATTCAATTTCTATAAAACTGTTTTGTGCGGTTCTAAAGAGAGTGTTCCAGAATTTAAACTGGGATAAAGTGGGAATAAAAATTAATGGCGAATATCTTCATCACCTACGGTTCGCTGATGATATAGTCATGTTTGTTTCAAGTGCCGAAGAACTACAAACCAGAATGGAAGAACTGAGTAATGAGAGTTCGAAAATCGGCCTTAAAATAAAACAAAAGTAATGTACAACCAACATGCTGCAAACAAGTAAGTGAAGATTAACGGAGAGCCAATAGGCATAGTTGATGAGCATGTTTACCTATGCCAGCTCAAAACTTCGAATACTAAATGGACTGATGAAATAAATAGAAGATGTAAAATGGCGTGGAGTTCGTTTGGAAGACTACACTTTATTTTCAAAATCAAACTACCAATGTATCTGAAGCGTAAAGTCTATAATCAATGTGTCTTACCTGTGATGATGTATGGTTGTGAAACTTGGACATTGAATGAGCAAACGACTCAAAGACTGAGAGTCACACAAAGAGCAAGGGAGAAATGCATGCTAGGAATAACTAGGAGGGACATGAAGACAAATGAATGGATTCGCGCACAAAGAAAGGTAGAGGATGTAATCAAGACTGCGAAGAAGATGAAGTGGAGATGGGCCGGCCACATAGCTAGACGAACAGATGGAAGATGGACGACAAATGTACTACATTGGATTCCTAGGGAAAAGAAACGACCGAGACGACGTCCAAATGTAAGATGGGTAGATGAAATCAAGCGTTTTTCAGGAGCTGCATGGATGAGGATAGCAACAGAC
>JAGDQP010031336.1:0-21999 GCA_022664845.1 Lepisma saccharinum
CCTGCAATGATATTATGTTTTGTCTGGTTGCAGAACGCTTTAGGATATGGGTCACAAAACATTTGCTTGAGAAAAAAATTCGAACACCGAAATAACTCGGAAAAACAGTTTTAAAAAAGCTTAAACAATACGTACTAAAAAGTAAAAAATAATTTTGTTTATACGTGACTAAAAACAAAACTATGGGACTCACTCTCATATACAGTCACTTCTTTTTATAGTCATGCATAAACAAAATTATTTTTTTTTACTTTTTTAGTACACATTATTTAAGAAAAGTATGTCTTCAAAAAGAAGTTTTAAATTATTTTTTTAAAAGATATTTTTACAGTCGATAGAAAGGCCATTCTCAGACTTGGGGAGTAAAGTAACGCAACTAACGCGTTACCTGTAACGCTTTACTTTTTGAGTAACGAGTTACTATAACGCCTTACAATATTTTTAAAGTAACTGTAACGGATAAAGAGTTACTTTTTCTCCAAGTAACGACGTTATTTTTGCGTTACTTTTCGCGTTACTTTTTCATCTGTTGTTTGCAATGAAACAAACACAATTCCTTGTCCAGAAAGAAATATTTCTTCTAGATTTTTCAAAGTCTAAGGTTTAATGTATTTGTAGGTATGCATGTGTTGGGTGTGTATATAATCAGGGTAAAAAAAAATGGTATTTCCACCAGTTTTCTTTGCACAGTACCAATACAAAAGATGCAAGAACCGGTGCCAAATTACCGCGTTACTAACGCGTTACTTATTTAAGTAACGTAACGCGTTACTTTAGAAAGCGAGTAAAGTAACTGGCAACGCGTTATTTATGACAGTGAGTAAAGTAACTTGTAACGCGTTACATTTTAAAAGTAACGTGCCAAACACTGGCCATTCTATACGTAATTGACTAACATTGGTTGCTCAAAATTTTGGAATTATATAAAAACAAGTTTCGGGTTGTTAGTTTAAAAATGAAAATTATTTTGCTTTTGATGAATGTTTTGACCATGTCATGGTCAGATTTTTGTTTTTGATTGATTTATTGAAGGTGTGTTCGCATAAGTTATACTTCTGTGCACTTGATTACATTTTTGCGTTCGACTGACCAGTACGCCTACTGCTCTGGCAGTCAGTACAGATACACATAGCGTCACCTAGTGCAAACACGTTGTGCCTCTGCTCATCAGCAAGTACAGCTGAGTGCAGATAATTGACAATTTGAATGCGTTTTCAGCAAATGTATGAGAAGGAAAATTACAAGTGGCGCCATGTGGCTGTAGAAGAAAATTCGAACTTGTCTGTTCGACCGAAAGTTGTGACGAGACACAAGAATATACACAAAAACGTTATATTCTTTGACACCTCCAAGTAACATGCTTCGTTGGGCCAATGGACAGTATCATGTCGGTAACGTATTATGATGAATTGGGTTCCCAACCATAAAATCACCAGACAGGTCGATTGTTGGTCTAATATTGAAAAACTAACAAACAAACGAACAAAAACTAGCGTGACGAATAACGTGTGTGTACGGTTGTTAACATGATTTTGGGGATATATATACAACGTAAGACCAACCATAAATAATACGTTAAAACATACATGTGCTCAATGTTTGTTTCTAGAATTAATAACCAGCACACATGGTGTAATTTCGCATCCAGTTGAGGGAAATGAAAATAGGATTGGACACTGCTAATTCCTGTTGTAAATTTGCATCAAAAGGTGGCTGTTATTACAACGTTCGAGCGGTAGCACGTACTGATAGATTCACAGAAAATGTTTTTTTTTTTTAAAAAAAAGCTCCATAGTATATATTTCTTTTGTTTGTTATTTTGTATGTTCATAATACGTGTTTTACAAAAGTAACATGTATAAAACTTTCCCTCTGTTTCTGTCATCACATTCCATGTCCGAGTTAAGAAAATGCATAACGAAGCCTCCGTAGCCAAGTGGATAAGACGCCGGACAACAGAAGGGCACGAGTTCTAATCCAGGGGGAGACAAGAGGGGAAACTATAAATGGAGATGAGAAAGTGAAACACAAAATGGAGTAAGGACAGAATAAAAATCAAGTTTTTTTTTAAATACGTAATTCCTTTTATGAAAACAGTAAGTTTCCATATAGTTGGCGTTACGTTGGGCATCGCTTTTAAGGGCAACGTTATGACCAACGGCTATAAAGTACATAGGCCGAACCGTACTAAATAACGTTAATCTAACGTTCAAACATACAATCAGAATTTCGTTGATCTAACAAGATTTTGCTACTTGGGGCTGTTCCGTACTTTCTTACGCTTTACTACAGGTATAACCCGAAGGAACAGTCCCTGAATTAATGGGTTGTATAGCCATTTCAATTCAAAGGATGACATAGTTCTTGAGCACATCTTCTGGAGAAAGTTATTGGATAGATATAGACAAGTAGACTTACACTGATTCTAGTAGTCATTTCAAAACAACTTGTGAGATGGAACTAGTGAGTATCAGGGTTCGTTCGAGTGGGATACACCTGTTTCATTAATGTAAAGTTTTACTTTCGTGGAACCAGTTTAACCTCCTTTGTCCTTCGATCGGTCAATATAAAGTACTTGTAGCGTAACTTGGTGCACATTTTGAACTAGTACAGTAGAATGTAGACAATTGACAGCCGTATTGTGTCTATTTCGTGTAAGTATATGTAAAATGATTGATTGCAGAACTCATCATGTGCTTGTAGAGCAAAATTACACTTGCGTATTTGACTGGGAAAGTGTAAGTTTTCCACGAAGTTTATGTACAACACTTTAACTAAATCCTTTACCTTTTTCCTGCACTTTTTTTACATCCTAGTGCAAGCTAATTGGCCCCGATCGAACAAACCAGTGTTTTCAGATGATTCGAGTCAGACCCACTCGGATTACGGATTGAGTCTGACCGAGACAGACCCACTAGGGTTTAACATAGCTGTGGGTAAAACCTGTTCAGTCATTGATCGGGACAGGTTGAACCTTAGGACACAGTTCGGATCAAGCAGACCTAGTCGAGTGACGGATTGGTTAGAATCAGACTTAAAAGTGGGTTCACAAGTTCAGTCGGTTCAACTTAGTCACTGGTATTGGTCGTATTGGATTGAATCTCTTCCTAACTTCACCCAATCTATTTGAAAACACTAGAACAAAGGTTAAGAAGAGTACTCAAAGATAAGGGGTGGGAAATTATGTCTTCAAGATTGTATTGGAAAATAAAATATAAAGATTTACTAAATTAAAGTTGGAATTTCCACCACGTTACTTGTTAAAAAAAATGAGAACGAATATTTGTATTCTTTCGGAGTTTAATATGGCAACCCTGAATTCACTGTAACCATCAGAGCAGTTATTGAACACCGAGGTATAATTAATATACAAAGAACATATTCGAAAATAAACAAGGGTAGACAATGAGTCTTACTACTTTTTCTTGTTTTTTTTTTAAAAAAAGGAAAAGAATTCAGATATCTATTAAGAAATACTGTCTGAAAGGAATAGCATTTGGAAGAAAGAAACCCAGGCAATTGCGTAATCAAACATAACGAAAAATTGTTTTCTCTGCCTCTCCCCCCCCCCCCCCCGCTTCCCCTGTATTCAATTCTTTTCTTGACAATTGAAGATCTACTGAGTTGATTCTTCTTCATTCTCTTCAGGTCTTCTCCCTCCTTCTTTCGTATTCTTCCTGATAATCGCCCTCCCCTATTTCTCCTGGTTTACCTTTTGTTCGTCTGTTGCTGTTCGTGATGTCTTTACAAGTTGATTAAGGGGACTTTTTATGGTTAATCAGCCGTAATTCTCATTCGACATGGCCGAAAACATTCCTAACCGAAGCTGCCTATGTAAGGGGTAGGAGGTTATAACATCTGCACGCTCCGATCAGAAAAAAAAAACAACGTATCAGGCTTTTTCTTTTGTTTACATTCTTCTTCTTTTACTGCATCCAGCTTCTTCTCTCGTTTCTTTTTCCATCAGAGAAGAATTGATGATAAAGACAGGTACAAAAGTAAACGATGAAAATTGTTTATTTTCATAATCATGTAAAAAATAAAGCATGAATAAAATGTATTAAAATTCCTTGCGTTTTTAGAAAGAAAATGGAAGCTCTCATCCTCAATAAATTCATTAGATCGACTTTTGTAAAATGAATGCGTACTAAGTTATCAGGTGTATAAATATGTAGGGGAGAGCAGGGCGGGGAGGACACCTTGAGCAATATTATGGCTCAATCCCAGTGGGTTTTCCCGCCTTTTTCGTTTTACGTTAATTATTCCAAATTCAGTGCAGGTAAACAAAATTTAACTTTCACAGACCAAAATTTAACTTTTAAAGAAATGCTACTAGTAATCTCAGGATTGTGTGCAGACACTTTTGGGACAGGATAATGTCCCAAAAGTGTCTGCACACAACCCTGAAGTTATTACTAACATTTCCTTAAAGCTAATTGAACTCATTATTGAAGGACGAAACGAACTTTGGTCTGTGAAAGTTAAATTTTGTTTACCTGCATGGGATTCTGAATAATTGACGTAAACGAAATAGGCGGGAAACCCACTGCGCTTGAGCCTTAAGCCATAATTTTTGTTCTAATGATAGGATGAGGATAAGAAATCTTCCGTTGTAAAGCACAAACTTTTAGCCACCAACGACCACAATTTGGACATCAAAGCACTATTGCAACATTGACAAAATATTAAAAAAAGAAAGACTACAATTTCAGCTATACATCATACTATACTTTGTCCAAGCACTTATGGTGGTTGACCTTGAAGAACTAAAAAGAACTGTGACAGGGCAGCCAATGAGAGGAACAAAGTTTGACGTAATTGATTCTCTGAGTAGGGAAACAGCAGATATAGTTCAGTTTTCTTGAAGTGGTGGAAGTGAGAGTGTCTTGTCCGTGGAGCATTGTTGCCAAGTTTCACCCACATTAGCAACAACGAGAATGCAGTTGCAGTCTCTCACGGTGATATGAAACTGCCAAGCATAGATACAGCAACGTTGTAGCGTTTATGTCATATTTGATCTTCACAGCTCACGCAAATTCTGGGGAAGCAGATGACAATTTTTCAACAGGAAAACACGAACAAAAACGAAGGTCCCCGATTGCGTCTGGTATAGCTCTTTATAAGCCTGTGGACAAATTATAAAGCGAATTGGCTGGTGCGTACGACGTAAGGAGTCTCTTCGTTCTACCTTCGTATACTTATCGAAATTGTGTCATCGAAACTGTATATTCAAGGAAATGAAGTAGTCATAGTAAACTACCCTCTAAACTCAATTTTGTAATTGGAATGCGTACTCATACTCTTGTGCAATAAATGTGCTTTCTCACTAAACTTGAGTTTTGTAAATGAAATACTTAGTATTTTTCGGGGAGTGAGTATTGTGGAGTAAGAAGGTCTTTATCAATACTCTATTTACAACACAAAAAGGTGTCTTGGATATCCAAACGACATGTAGTTATGAAACATCTGTGCTGTGTGAGTGTGTTTCTATCGAAACTGTGAGCTAAAGAAGGATAGGAAGAAGCTGTGATAAATCAAATGTGTTCGCGAACTGTGTTCTTATCGAAACTTTGCACTATCTAGAACATAATAATTGAACTATGTTGTTATCGAAAACCATGTTTTTGTCGAATCTGTCTTTATCGAAAAGCGTGCCCTTTATCTTGACTAGGTGTTTGTCGAAACTGTCTTTATCAAAATATGTTTTTATTGTAGCAACCTGTGTCTTTTCTCATTTTTTTAAAATCATTATTTTACATTAATGGGTTGGTGCCTAAGTCTGTCCCAAGTATGGGGATGACGTCTCTCGGTGACCACTTCCCGAATAGGGAAGATAACCGATAGACATATTCTAAATATAGCCCCCTCATTAGCCTGGTGAAATTGAAGAAAACCTTTCCTAGAATATTGAATAATATTGAAGATATGGAAACAGGCAAAAACAATTAAGTGAGACATTAACAATGTTTAAAAAAATTAATTGAAATATCCATTTTGCTTAATTTAGCGTCTTTATGCCCCTTTTTGTGTTAACAGCACTTTAGGATTACCGACCTTTAAGTCGAATATGCTATTTTGTCTGTACAAGAAAGATTGGGGAAGGATCTATGCTGCATTATTGATAAGTACCATTCCAACAATTGTACATGCAAACTATCAAAGTTACTAACAAGAGGAGCTTGTCACGTTACCCTCAGAATGTGAGTGACCTCGAGGTGGTAGCGCTCTTGCTTCATGTGCGCGAGGTCAGGGGTTCAAGTCCAGCCAGAGTCCATTGAACTCAATGATTCGGAGTCCACTTTACCAAAAAACTGTAGGTCCCGTCCTTAGAAGCTAACCAGCTCTTTTAGGACGGTAATAACAATTCAATCAATCACAATGTGATTACGTTCTGTGGTAGTTGTGTGGATTCACTCGTAAGAAAAGTGTCAGAGTTTATTTCGTAAGAGAAACATCAGGGAGTTGAATCGCAGAACATTTTGCTTCACGGTGATATGAAAAGGAACTAAAGTGAAGACAAAGTGACAGGCTGGTGACATTCTTAGATATTTCTAGCTTCTCTGTTTGTGTATTCTTGTTTGGTGTAATAGTATTTGGAAAATTACTTATAGAAAACAGGGAGCCCTTCAATAAAACCAATAACTTTCTTAATTTCTTTTCTTTACAGGTTCTTAAAACTACCATCAACTTTGCATCTTTGCTTACAAAATAAACGAACTTAGTCACTGAAGCAACTGTAAAACGGAAATTGGGCAATGATATAGTGAGACTGACCTATATCGAAATTTCTACCCGAGTACTTCTGGTTGATTAAGCTCGTTCCAAACACGTTCTTCTTGGAGTAATCACATAATCAATTAGGGATGGGAGTATGGATTTGAATTCACATTACCCGGATTCGAATAGATCCGACTCCGGGTAATGTTGGAACCGGGTACCCAGAACCAAGATCTTGGAACTGGGTACCCGAAATCGGATCTTGGAACTAGTTATCCGTATCTTAGAATCGTGTACCCAGATTTTGGAAAGAACCGGGTGCATGTGTGGTGGATCTTGGAATCGGGTTTCTGGATTTGAATCATGGAACCAGTTACCCGGTTCCGTCAGAATTGATTCTTCTAAGATCCGGCTTTCGATTCTTTCTGGATTCGGTTCTGCCCATCTGTAATCTGAATCTTATATAGACCAGAAAATAAAAGGAGTCAGGTTAATAAAAAAATGAATCGTGAAATTCCTCTTTCTACAAGCTAAACATCCAAGTTAACATCTCGCTCCTCGCATTTTCCCCAAACCTTGAGCCACAATTAAAAAAAAAGAAGTATGTTTTCTTTTTATATATATATACAAAACGAACATGCACTCCTCCCAAATCTGCCCCTAAAGATAATATATGCCTTATGTTTGCTCAAGAGTCGGATAAAACCCATATTTAAAACCACATAAATCGTGTTTTCCTTTGACATGGCGTAGCGATCGGCGTATTAACCCGTTCCTCCCATCTTAGATGAGAGAAAGAGAGAGAGAGAGAGAGAGAGAGGAGAGAGACCGGATCTAGCTTCCCGTTGAACCATTGCGCCCAGAGTAGAGGCCGCCACTAACCACCTCCTTCTCCAAAAAAAAAAAAAATCTCCAGTTTTCACCTCTGGAGACTTCTGACTGCTATTTTCAACTATAGTAGGACGTAACACTTCATTTTCATAATCCGACGAATGATTTATGTAGCCAGAATTTTAATCAGCTTGACAATGTAAATTGCATGCTTAATTACCCTTGAAGAATAAGCGAGAATGAATTGATTTATAACTTCTACATCGACAACCAAATGTCGATTACTGAACTATCACGTACACAGTTTGTTCTGAATGATTGATTTATAAGAGGCATAATTTGTATTGCTAGTTCAAAATGTGTATCATTTAGGAATAGATTGTTTATTTGAAAATAACGCTGCAATGTGTTGTGATACTTTTGGTTCTCTGCAGTAATGGTCACCAGATGGTATAACTTTTTTTTTTTTGTACAAAAAGTTGGCATGTGTTACACACCATTTATTTCCAGCATAATAAAAACGGAAAATATACAAATGTTTCCCTGCCAACAATTTTCGATGACGTGTATTGTATATCGGGTGGAGGGTACTATAGTTTGTATCACTTATTATTCATTTCCATATGAAAAAAATAACATACGTGTGTACAAAAATGTACAAAGGTGCAAGAAAGTATGCGTTAAAGGCACCAAATGTAAGACAAAGGCACTTTATCTACAATTTTAGCCACGGTCTACGGTCAACGGTTACTAGGTCAAAATCGAAAACGTTTGGGAAGTAACGGTCTAGCATAGCATAGGGGTTTCCAACCTTTTCTTTTTCTATCAGGGAACCAAATTGGCTAAGCAGAAAGAAGGCTACATTGTGAAGGATTTACTCAAAAGTAATATTATTTTGATATAGTAATTATTTTGCAACTTGTAAGGGAAAGACGGGTAAAGTGGCGTGATCGCGTAAAGTGAAAAATTCGTTGTTTCCATGCACATGCGCAATGAGAAAAAATGTTCAGTTGGTACCACTGTAGAGAGGTTAGTGACGCCAACTCTATGACGTAATGGAAAAGTACACTTGTTGTTTGGCGCGAGAGTAGAGTAGAGAAAACTTTGTACGTGAGTGAACGACTTATCAGAAGGTCGAAAAGAAAGAGCTGGTAGTTTCTTAAGTATTTCCGGAAACTAAAATATATTATATCTGTTAAGTACTTTATTATCTTTGTTATAATACCACGAAATGATATTGTAAACAATATGCGAACATGGTATATATTGCTTAAAGATTAGAAAGATGTTAGAGTGGGTATAGAGAAAAATACAACATCGGGAAAAGTGTCCAAAATTAAAACAAAATTTGCAAAAAGTTATAAATATTTGTTTTAAATTGTCGTATGATATCAATGCATGGTCAAAAACATATTTCTATCCGTTTTAATGTAGAAAGACATAGTTAATGGTAGAAACGAAGGTTTGACGCTAGTATAGCAAGTGACTGCAGCTCTAGGGTATAAAAATGGCGTCTCCTAAAGTATACGAAGGTGTTGATTATCAGTGTTTCTTAAAGGCAGATGATGCCAATGATACTGAACAGCTTAGAAATGACTAAAAGACGACTGTTAAATGACGCTTTACGCTGGAGAACCATTGGAAGACTTGAAGCTGCACAGTCACAGACCAAAGTAGTCACGTAGCTCAGAGTGAATTCCTTAGTGCTCAATCGTCCTTGGAGACTGACATAGTCTAGAAGACCGGTCAATTGCTGATAAACGCCAGGCACCACAATTGGAGTAGCATCCGTGAACTGGCATCAGATCACGCTGCTGCAGCAGGAAGGCAGATATCTCGGAAAACTGTGCTTAGATGACTAGGGGAGAGATGACTATGCAAGGGGACTGATAGTTTGTGTGCCTTTGAACGCTGCTCAGAGAAGGAATCGTCTACAATGTTGTCGACATCACGATCATTGGACAGATGAATATTGGACGTTCGTATTATTCAGTAATGAATCGCGGTTTACTCTATAGTCTGATTCTCGACGGTGTCTCATCTGGGGAAAACAGGGAACAGGATATAATCCTTCCAACATCATCTGACGTGAACAGTAAGGAAGTGGTAGCATTATGTATGTTGTGGGGTAACATTAGCAGCACCTGAAGAACGCCTCCTCGCGAAACCAGCAGAGTGAATGAACAAGGCAAAACTGCTACCAGATATCACGATCAGATCTTGGCAGTACATCTGAGAGAGTTTCGTCAGCATGTGTGAGAATATTTCTTCCTGATCGATGACAATGTTCGCCCTCATGGAGCTGCATTGGTGGACGATTTTTTGGAAACTCGTCTATTGCCCTTTTAGATTGGCCAGTACGTTAACGAGACTTAAATCCAATTGAATATGTTTGGGACAAAATAGCAAGGTAAGTTGCTTCGCGGTCACGGCCACCCATACCATTTGATGCTCTCACAATAGCTCCGCACGAATAATGGGAGCTACTGCCACGAGAGCTTCTCGCTGCACCTGTCCGTACTATGCAGCATTGTTGTCAGACTTGTATCACTGCTAGGGGTGACCATGTACCCTATTAAGCTCCATTTTGGGGGCTTCTCACTTTATTTTGTATTCTGATCTTATTATTACAATTTTGGCTTGTATCCTTTTTGTGATATTACAACCCTCAAATTGAACTGTATTACGCATTTTTCAAGTATAAATACTGTTTCTTTACAGTTTTTATTTCTTTGTATACCCTACTCATACATACATACCTTCCTGTAACACCAACTGTTTCAAGAAATATATTTCTTCAGTGCAGATTGCTTCGTTTTGCTTTAATTTTGGACACTAGTGTATTAAAACGTAGTCAGTAGTTTAGAAACGAAATACTTTTGTTCAAAATATAATTTACTTTTACAATTATATAAAATAATATACATGAATAATTAACACGTTCCTGGAAAGACTAGGAAACTCAGCAAGACAGGAATTGCAGAATTTTGTTAACATTCTACTTTTCATTCGAATTGTCAAAATTTTAAAATCATTATATTACTTTATTTATGTATTATACACTCTAGTCTAGACTATTATATAAAAATAATAAATTGCTATCAAGTTGTGTTTCTCCTTTCCCGCATAGTGGTGGCCAAAATGGTGTTTCACGTACCTCTAATAAATATCAACTGTAGTCTACAAATTTTAATATTTTACTTTCAATTCTCAGCAGAATGTAGGAGAGATTTCAAGGTTTCCATCGGCGTATTAAACATTTAGTTATCGTTTTTTGTTCCAAAGTTATGACGCACTAAATAAATAGTGTGCCACTTTGCCCGGCTTTACTCTAATACTAGCAAGTAATTAACAGAAAATAATGAGTTTATATCTGTATAATATATAAAGGACGGACTAAATTCCTTTTTGTGTTTTAAATTATTCTCTTTTAGATCCAAGCTAGAATATAGTAACTGCAATTTTGAATTTCTTTCCAGGCTAATCAAACTCGCTACGAGGGCAGCATCCAGCTTGCGGGCAGTAGGTTGAAGACCTTGATGTAGCAGATATCTTGCATTTGGGACAGTTGGCCTCTTTTGTGTGATGATCCTAGTAGTGAACTGAAAATCCCATAGCACAAAAGGTACACAAAAATTTAATCAAAAATAAACTTTATGTGAACCTACTGAAAAATATTTATTTCTTTAGTGTGATTACAACAGGCTTCAGTTCCCAATTTGTGTGTCGATACTTACAATGTTGGTTTACGGGCATTTTTTTATTACATTTTTATATGCTTTGTAAGACATGTCACATACAGTATATCATATTCAGTGCAAATTCCTACACATTTCATTGTAGGCAGTACATATTCTCCAGACTGGTGACTTCATCATTAAATTAGGTTTAACCTTTTTGCAGTGGAAGAGACCAGGATTGTCTACACGAGTTTTTAGTGACGGGATACGAAACTGCAACATTGATACTAAGTCTGAGCAGTCCACGTCATTTTGAATTACTTTTCTAAGAAATAACAGATCAGAAATGATACGACTTTGCTCTAACGTCTGAAAATTAAAGTTTTTAATGACTGTACTGTAGTTTTCATAAGTAGGATAGATCCGAGATACTTTATATGTTAGAAATTTCATGAATTAGATTGTATTTTCTCTAATTGTTGTAATTTGTTTTGTTGATAGGGATTCCAAATAGTATAGGCATATTCCAATGATAAACTCACATATATTTTGATATGTGAGTTTTGTGTGTGCTCAGTGTATGTCCTATAATTGGCTTCTGATTCATAATGCACACATTTTCATAGTATCAAGATTTCCTTTTCAGATCACTTTTCGTACATTTTCCACTATTAAAAGAACTTATGTATAAATTGAGATATCAGCACATCAGAAGTTCATATTTTATGCACTAAAGATGTCGTATAGTTCGTATTAATTTCACGAAAAATCAAGATATTAGGGGAAAAGTGCTGATTATCGTATCCCCTTCCTAATTCCGTACCTTGCCGTATTTCGGTTGGGAAGTGCTGCACCCTGGTGTCAACAGTGGTGTTATGTTTGACTGAGGTAGGTACTCCAGCAGAAAGAGTTTCGTCGCACTGCGTGCGGGTGGAAGAAAATTACAAGAGGTTTAAATTTTGGTGAAGCCTAAAATATTTTGCAAGGTTGCCCTTAACGACGTATCCTGAAATGAAAGATAAGAAATAGTCATATATTTTGTGCATAAATAGTATGTGTGCAAGTAGGTAAAGACAGTTGCCACATAGCAAATTTACTTATTGGCATATGGCTATTCCGGACAACTGTACACAACACAGTGGAAATACAGAAGCAAAACGAATTGGAAATGACAAACGGCATAGAAAGAAGAGACAAATATTAAAAAGAGGGAAGAAAAGAACACGGGAGAGAATCCCTAGCATAACAAGTGATGACGATTTGGAAATGCCTGTCCAATCAGTGTCAACTGATGATGAAGACAGTGAAAATAAGGTCTATGAATCTCCCTATTGTAACTAAAAATTTCCACTTGACAAAGAATTCTGAAAAATGGATCAATTGTATTCAGTGTAGCATTTGGTGTCATGAACAATGCGCGGGTAGTGAGGACTACAAAAGGATTTTGTGTGATTTCTGTTTCGAACATTAGAGTAATGTGTACAATTTTAAAGTTCATTTTGACGTTTGTAGAACATTGAACAGAATTGCTTTTATTTTGCTCAATCTTTAACTACATTTTGCTGATAATCCGTTCCATGTTTCATTGTAATTTTCATTTGCAGCTAATTTGTAGCACAATATATTTTGCAACTTTTTCAATGTGACCTAAATGCCAGATACCAGACTACTGTTCAATTTCATGCTTTTGGACTCTTCTAAAATCTTCACATAGAGAACAGACCATAGGTGCGTGGAGGCGTTCTAGATGTAGGTTATTTTATAGATTATTCTTGGTATGGCTACTGTTGTTAGTTATGTTTATAACTATTAAGAGTCTTGTGCTTCATGTACTTGATATAATTTGTATCACTTTTGAATACCAGAACATAAAGACACTGATCGAATATTAGCGTCTACAATGTGTTATATGCTTTTCGTGTTATTGATAGTTAAGGTTGAAGTAGGTGTAGGCCTAATGTGTTTCTTCCATTGTATTGTCGTGTATAGGTTACTATTAAAAGTTACTATTACTTTTTATAATGAAATATTTCATTAACACTTCTTGTCCTTACTTTTGGCAATCAAATATTTGAAAATTATGCTTTTACAAAATGTGTTCATAATATCGCACCGAGCTCTCAAAATCGTAAGGTTTTTCTTTACAACATTATTTACATATGTAACATGTATTGCAAAACGTTCAAACCATAAGGCGTCTTCACAATCATTCCATAGTATGTTTTGCGATTGTTCCTCTTTCATTTTGGCCTATTTTAGCTCTGCCACGTACGAAAAACAAAATGGGGGCGATATTCGGCCCACTTCTCCCCATATCCACTAAAAACGTAGTAAAACTGGGACATATTATGAACTATTTTAGGGACATATTCTGCACTGAAATGTAGTCTGATTTTCAGTGAAGGAAATAAGCTTATCTCAAGCTTGTTAAAGGAAAAGTTTGCCAATTTAAACTTTGAGAATATTATTAGCGGTCCACTTTTTTGTTTCAGTAGCACCCAATATCATCTGGAAATGAGAGCATGCCCGTTTGGAAACATGCTTACAGGTCTTATTTCCAAACCATTAAATCAGAATACTGATATCTCCTTTCTAAGAAAATTATTTCTCAGTGCACAGATAAGATCGTTTTTATCAAATTTAGGAAACAGTTTCTTACCATGTAGACAATAGGGATTCCGTTCTAAAATGTCGATGGGCTAATTTACACAAATACTGTAAATTTCAGATCTGGAATATTTCGTCTCATTTCCGGTAAGTGGAGGTACAGGTTATGAAAAGGATCTTTTGAATTCATACTACGAGTGACTTGTATTATTTGGCGTACAATAGCTCCAAAGAAGCTCAGAACATCATCCAATCTAGGGTGTGGGACCGGCCATCGACCAAATGAGGAACAATATTCTAGTTAACGAGATATCAGAGACGTATTTAGTGAGTCCAGACACACACCCCCTCCCTCTCGAAATTCAGATTTACAAAAAAAAAAAAAAGTATTATTTTGGTCATAATTATATGTATTTTACGTTTATTTCACGGATTGATAGACCTGGAACTCCCCGATAGTGCTGAACACCCCTCGAAATCAGCTTCTAGATACATACCTGGGAGATATCAATGTTTTGTAACGTGAATGTAACTCAAGTGGATATGTTAAGTGCCTTAAGCAGGTATACAAGGTCCAACTGACGCATAGATTGAATTGTGGCAGGAATAATATGACCAGCTATAGATTACTGTTGCCACATAACTATTCTTTTAATTTCTTTATTTCATGGACACTCTGTATGTTTTTTTTAACAAGTAGGGAAGTTGACAACTAATTTATAAGGTTTAAGTGATAATGAACAATACCTAATCACGAACTGTCACGAATATATATAAAGTTTACCTGACCAGGGAGGGGGCAGACATGTGGTAAGGGCGGAGCTCAAGGAATTTTTACTGGGCGGGAAGGAGAGAAGTTAGAGTACGTAGAAGGGGGAAGAAGAAAAAGCAGGGGACAGAGATATCTTTTAGATCAACATTCCAACAATCCCTTGGAAAATTAGCCACAACAAAAGGTTAAACCAGTCATTTTCTTTTTCTTCCAAAAGAAACCACAGATAATTTTCAAGTAAGCGGTTAGAGTTGATTGTTTATTTTTTCCTCATTCGTCTCAGCTTTCAGAAATGTTATCACTTGTTATATTGTGATACCACAGCCGCTAAGACACCCTACGGAGTGTACAAAATGGTCAACTGTATATATTTTCTTCGTATCTTTCACGTGCTCGGACGCACTCTGGGACAATAGGCCAAGAACACCAAATGCATCATTCTTCTTCTTCTTCTTTTTTTCTTTAAAAAAAAAAGAGATTCGTTTTGACTTTTGTTTCTATGCCTTAAATGAATGCTATTATGACAAGTCATATAAAATAATTAGCGAGAAGAAAACTCAATATGTAACTATCGCACTCGGGGTAAGAGCTATAAATTGTAGCCCAGCAGGTGGCGCTGAGAATAGAAAAACTCAAAACAAATACCATTCTCTTTTCCTTCCACACAATTTTCTTTCGGAAGATAAAAAAGGAGTAAACCTGATGATGAAGTCAAGCACATAGACAAGCAACCTTTTGTTTTTTCTCACTTTTTTTTTCTTTTTTGTAACATTACCCCGACTTTCTTCTGAGCCCCCCACACTACTATATACATAGTTCTTTTTTTTTTAAAGGATGACCTTATCTAGTTAAGGAGTTAGATTAAATGGAACATTTATATGCTGATTAAGATGTTTCTCTTAACAGACAGGAAGCCAGTTGGAGACTATCTGACTGATCGCTTACCTTCCTTTTTTCCCCCATGTTGAGAATGACGTG
Source organism: Lepisma saccharinum (assembly GCA_022664845.1). NCBI lineage: Eukaryota > Metazoa > Arthropoda > Insecta > Zygentoma > Lepismatidae > Lepisma > Lepisma saccharinum. The sequence goes on from JAGDQP010031336.1 coordinate 15,586, forward strand.
GTTCTTAACTAGATATCATATAAGGTAGGATGGGGTTGGGCGAGGTACGACGGGGAAACGGGACACCACAGGAAAAAAAAGGTAACCAAGGAGGAAAAAAAATAATAATTCAAGACTTGTATACACACATCTGTAAGCCTGATTGGATTTATTATTATTATTATTATTTCCTTAGAAAAAAGATTTTTACGTACTTTACATATTCTTTTCAGTTTTGAAAATCCTAAAGAAAGAAATTTGAATCCTGATACGTGTTTCTTTTTTTTTTCATTCCCTTCCCCCCTTATCCACCATATTCCTCGTGTCTGGAGTCAATATTTACCTTTCCACCTTAAAGAAAGGGGTCAAAGGAAACACACACTAACACACGTTCACCCTTACCATGTATAAAAAGAGTCAAGCAAGAGAAATTACAGTACGGCTAGATGCCCAAGGATCTATTAAGTTTGACAGACAAGCGCAAAGGATTCTGGACAGGTGAGGTCACTGAGTTCATAATTGGTGTTCTGGGTGTCAAAAAATTTGATGTAAAATGATGTTCGTTGTTGGCTTACCCTTCAGAATTCCCTCTTCTCTTTTTTTCTTTAAAAAAAATCTTTCTTTACTTATGAATAAAAAAAACGATAGGCCAATATCCTTTTATTCATATTAACGAAGTGGAGAGGCTTAAATGACGCATCACTTAACAGTATAACCCCTGCAGAGATGTACAAAACCTCATGCTGCCATCTTTGAGCTGGTTTCAGAAGTTGTAACATCTGGGATGGGTTTACAAATCACAGACCGTGACATCTAAATAGACTCTCAAGTTGTTATTCTTCTGGGGCTTCTTTTTTCTTTATATCATTTATATATTTCCGAGTGCAAACAGGTAGCAACTACAAAATAAAGATATAAATTTTATTGGTTTGCTTTCTTGTATTGTGTGTTCTCCATTGTGATTCATTTATTCTTTTGTTTTTTCTCTTATTGAAACAAGGAGAAACTAAGATATTAAGCTGTCAAACAATGCTTCTTCTTGCTGGCTTGGAATTTAGCGCCATCTATTGTTAATCATGTCATTAAACATGAAATATCAGTCAGTCATGAATTGTATATTTAAGGAGGATATAGAATTACTTAGACGTTAATATTTAATGCTGATGAAAAGTTTTATAGATAAGCTTTTTCATTTCGTAAATGCCAATATTCGGTACAGTTTTAATGACAATAATATGAAAAATAGACATGAAGTAAGTTTATTTGAGTATTGTGTAAAAATCGAAGTGCAAATTGTGTGTATTGAAGTATTACCACAGAAACCTACACATAAATATTCATAAATATCCGCGCATATCTTTCTGGATTCAAAGAAGTCTTTTCTCTTCACCAACAGATGCCTCTGATCTCAAAAGCTTATCTTAAATCTCCTGAAAAATTGAAGTTTCTGATTGGTTTGTACTGCTGTATTTCAGCCAACAGATAAGATAAAATGAAGTGTATGGGCGGTAACAGAAATAAATTCAACCAACAGAGAAGGTTGAATCATTAGCAGAATTTCAGTTAACCACGATCTTTAAGAAAACAAGATGGTAAACTAGTGACACCTACCGTTGAGACAGAAAACTTCATCGAAATTTCATGAGGAAATGCGTACACAGTTAAGCCTGCAGGTAAATTATCTGTGTAGTCCTATGTAACTTTTTTGTTCCCGTAGCAACCAATGCGTTCAGAGAAATGGCGTTTGTACGTTTGTACTGAACAAGATAATTCTACGAATTATGAAATAACACAAAAGCAATATAGAACTTTAATAGTCCTTAATTTCCTGATTTTTTAAAAATTAAAATGAAACAAGATCCCACTGCCTGCATGCTTTACGGTAAGCGACGCACATGTCGCATGGAGAGAACACATCAATCAGCAAATTTTCTCTTCCCTCCTGATAAAGAGTTTAAATCAAGTATTGTCAACCGTAAACTATTAAAATTAACTAAACCATATTTTAAAAATGCATAAAATCTTATATTACCAATAGAAAACATCATTTTAAAGGTTAAATGCGGTGTGAAAACTGGCTAAACTTTTTTGTCTCAACAATAGAAAAACTCTGATCTTTGGTGACTAAATGAGATTCCAAATTGGTTAGATTTAGCCATAAAATGAAGTTGACATTACTTGTTTAGATTTGGCACACAAAGTATTAAGCACTCCCAAAGAATTTTAAGGTACCCGTGCTGTATCGTGAATGCTATGGTTAGCTCATTTGGCAGCAACGTTCAGCCAGACAGTGCCTGAAATATTATTTTTATAGTTCGTAAGAAAAAATGGGAACCAATCAGCCATTTTCTACAATAATTTTCCATCTTTTTAAATTCATGTTTTAAAACCAAAATAACATTATCGACTAACCGTTAGAGAAATGATTAAAAAATAAACACCATTGATATTGAAGAAATTCTAGAGTAACGAATCCTCTGACCTTACCCAACTTGTGCCCCTAATTTATGAAGAAGTGGTTTCAAATTGGTTTAACTTACCTCTAAACATAAGTTAAATCTTTCTCTGACGGATTCATCTTGCAAGTCAGCAGAGAAGGTGTTTGAGTCCTGGAAAACCTGCAACTGGAAGAGTGCGTCTGGATTTAGGGGCGGTAAGCGTATGCGGAAAAGCAAGACATCAGGGGGCTCAATATAGTAAGCCTCCGCCACTGCGTTCAGGTGAGAAATAATTATATCTAGGTAATGAATATGGCAGTACCCGATTTATTTTATTTTTGGTTGGGGAAAGGAGAAGACGAACACTTTACTTCAAGCTATCCGTTATGGTTTCATATTCAGCCTACTTTAAGACATCGCTCAAGAAAGCTGAGTCAATCAATCAACTTCTAACACTCAGAAAACTCACGGGACTAAGGTAGCATTAAGCGCTGAGAGAGCATTTTAATCGTATTGGTTGCTACCTATAGACGAACCAATAAGATTCAAGTTGCTCTCTCAGCGTTTAGTCCGTTGAATGCGCCCAATGCTAATCAGAAAATATCTTGATAAAAATATGACTGCCTGGCATCAGTCCACCCACCATACTTTTAAGTAAACCGGGATTGCATACCGTTCAGGAAAACTGAAACTAATTTTAAGCCATTCGTAAAGATAATACAGACAAGTTTGAAGGAATTAGCCTGATTTATTATGAAAGTAAAAACATTGTTCATATCAAGAGAAATGTGGATTACAAAGAGTCTGCTACAAAGCCAACTTAGTACACAAATTACGTGATGAAGAAGAAAGCACTGAAAAGGTGAAATGAAAAGCAAAACAGGAAGAGAACAAAGAGAAAGAAGGAAAAAATTGGTTGGCATATTGAAAGGAGATTAGGTTTCGTTAAAATTGCATATTGGAGAATAAAATTGTGGAAATATGTTTGAAAGGAAAAGAGAGAAAAAAATGTACAGTAAGACAAAATGTAAAGCTTAACTTCATCAAATTCAAGAAGCAGACAAATAAAGAAGATTGAACTTTGAAATGACGTGTAATACATAATGATAGCAATGATGATAAATTATTAATTGAAGAGCTTAAGTAAAGAGGGTGTCAACCCACAATTTAATAGTGTGTGTGTTTGCTACACTGTTCATTTTTTTGAAAAGAGAGATGGACAGAGCTTCCAGTTGCCGGCAGGAATCCTGGATCAGCACCGAGTAATTTATTTTATAGAACCGTCCAAAACAAGAAAGCTTTAGGTCATCATATGTTTTCTTCACACCACAGACATGTGGAAGGAATCTCTGTGATTTCGACCCAAACGTTGCCACTTCTTTCTTTACTATACTTCCCTTCCTTTCCCCTTTTCTTCTTCCTTCCTTTTTCTCTTTGGAAAAAGTTATGACCACCTTTCGCTTCTGCCGTCTGCTTCGAGAAAGTGGCAACGCCAGAGAAAATTTCTTGTCGGAACCTTTCTGGTGTTGTTGTCAATGTTTGGTTAACAGCAATTGATAGAGGGATCCGTCTCCTTCACCGAAGGCTTTCATGATATGATTCCTACAATACGTTATTGGAAGGTCTCAGTTTTCAGTTCCAGTGTGATTTTCACACATGCGCAGAAACAGAGAATGATTTTGTTATGGTAACCATACATCCAATGCTAATCAATTGCTTTGCGCATCCATGTTGATCGCTTATATTCACAGCAGTGGGAAATATTCTCCATGAATGGGCATTCCGATCCTTTAATTGACAAATAGAAAAGTGATTAAAACGTGACGTAAGTCGTTGGAATAACTTAGTTTATATTTCCGCGCTTCGAGCAACGAATTTCTAACACTCTCTGTTATTTTGATCTGTTGTTTCTTTGTGATTGGCGGTAAAACGCTGAACTGGACGATCTGTGTTCACAGCTCCCTTCAGGCTTCTAATATTTTCTTTTATTCCCAGTTTTTCTGAGAAACTGAGTGATGTTTGGTTTTTATTAGTCAAAGTTACTGAAAATTTCCAGGCAGCTTAGCTTTATCCAGGAATGTTTCGGATTTTTTTTTCACACTGTATTTACTTGCACGTGTATGACATTTGTAGGTCTATATATTTTGATCATAGATGTTTATTGTTGGATAGCAGAGAAGCTTAGGTCTGAATCTTAGCAATTTGTTCAGAATCTCAGAATTTTTAATATATTATTGATTCTTTCTGTAGAATGCAGGAAGAATCGTTTTCTCATAAAAGAAAAATACACTTTTGCAAGATGGACATATCTTTAAACCCTTTATTTCATAAGATGGCATATATTTTTCGACGCTAGAAACCTTAACATTTATTTGTGATAGAAGACTTACTGTTCTAGTGGAGAACTACATATTAATGGGGAGTATAAATATACTGATGGAAGAGTCATGAACAGTAAGTCGTAGTCAAGACAACCAAAGCCACGAACCGTGTAACATTCTATCTAAAGCGAAAATGAGCGTGTTCGAATATTTACTGCAGATGATAAAATCTAAAGATGATCAAACGTTAGCTCAATTAAAGTTTACGAAAATGTGCGTGTGTTTTTCTTTCTTTTTTTTTTTACAATAAAGGTGTTAATTGAACATAGTTTAACAAACTTTATAGATCATTTTCAATGCAATCATGTACTGAAAAGAAACTATAATGATTCAAATAAAGAATTATTTACTTCCCATGTATAACATATGCCCCGCCCTACAGCAAAAGTAATTCATTTATTTAGAAAAAAAAAGAATACACAGAAAGATTATTTCTTTTACAAATAAAAATATAAAAAAAGTGAAAGCTGAGGTAATTTACATTCACATGGAAATAATTTACAATTTAAATAATACGAGTCGAGCAGCACTGTAAAAAAAAACAACTAGATACGATGTTACAACGCTCTATTATTTGTTCTGTTTTAAAAGAGAAGACCCTTATAATAAAGGCACTAATAAGATACATTCACGCTATATGAATTGTAATAAATAATGTAAAAATCAATTTTTATCTTGTACTGACAATGATCAAATGGGGGAAAAATTATTACATTTTTATGATTTATTTCCTTTGTATAAATTGCTTCGAAAGGTAATGTTCTTTCTTTATTTTGGGGGAGGAGGTGGTAAAGGAGTGGGAGAAATTTGTTAGGACTTGTGAATGTATATGCTTTCTGCCTTCCTTGTGCTTTTATTTTTCGTTTTCTCTTTTTTTTTTATCTTTAATTACTCTTTGGTTGATTTTAACGTCTAATCTTTTCTCTTCCTCCCCCAAACCCCAGAAACGAATAAATGTAAAATGTTAGTACAAATACACGCCCTTAGTACAATCAGATAAACCGAAATTGGTGAGGGTTTTATATATATTGAAGCTTTTGTCGTTACCAATGATGCCTATTACCGCGAAGAATAGGTTGATAAACATGAAGAAAATAAAAAAAGAAATGGTAAAGAAAAAAAAGAAGAAGAATGTGTATATAAAGAAGGGGCAAAATCTCTCACGAAGATCCACACCTCCTGCCCTCCCTCCTTCCTCTTTTAAACGCATCTTAAATCTAGGTCTGGATCAGACAGAGCCCTTCAATGACTGTGTGATTTACGACACACCCTATAACTGTGTGGAGCACCAGTGTAGTATACAGGTAGTTTGTTTTAGGAAAAATGAAGAAAAAAAAAGTAAGCAGTCTTGGACAAGGTGATGCTAATCTTTGCTCGTGTTGTTATTAGTACAGCCAATTGTAGTGCGTGGTTAGAGTTAGAATGGAAAGGAATCTACCAAGATATGTCCATTTGTGTGTGTGTGTGACAGAGAGAAAGAGATGGAATAGATGAAAAAAGAACTAAGATTAAACATTTAGGTGCAAATGAAGTTGGAGACAAGTGAGAATCAAAATTGAAAGAAGGAGATATGGACTATAACCTTTGACGTAAGATAGGAGGAATGTATAGTATCC
>JAGDQP010031337.1:8439-21997 GCA_022664845.1 Lepisma saccharinum
AACTTCAAATTTGTTTCGTTTTCGCGATTGCAAAACTACTTCATTGTACTGTTTCGCATACTTGTGGATTGTACCTTAAATGCTCTGAAACTCAGCAAAGTCACTGTCGTTAGGCAGGAAACTATGCCCACTTTCCATGAATTTGTGCTGAATTATGTCAAAGCCGCGGAAAACTGGTTTCAGATTCAACAAAAAGATTTTTTTTGCAAACGCTACAGAAAAAAAAAAACGTATACAAAATGTATAAACGTAAGGGAGGATAAATGTGTAGCGCTGCCGCTTCATCTTAGTTATTTTCTTGATAAAGCCAGGAAATTAGCAACACCCCCTCATACATGTAAACAAGGCTAGCAAATACTTGGTTTCTTTCTCAAATTAATTTGTGTTGCGTCCTCGAAGATTCCTACCTATCTTAAAAAATATGCAAAGTCAGAACAGGCACGTAACATTTTTCTCAACGTATGACTAATTAATGAAATAGTAGTCCACTCTTCTATCTCTAGTATATCCCTATACCATCGTTATATTTTCCATTTTGCACAGGACCCGTGGCTGTGAGTCTGAATGACTTCCGTTATATTAGGGTACCGGCTGTACTATGATCTGTTAAGACAACTAAGCTGTAAACATAATTGCTTATTATCGAAGACAGATTCAATTAGCAAAACTGCTGTTTCGTTTGAGCCAAAGTGAACTATCTCCAATTTTCTGTTAACTGTTCACTTTGGCGTGAGACAAAACAACAAAAACTCGTGAACTTTGACATACTTTGGTTTTAATCTCTTCCAGAACGAAATAAATAACAGTTCATTTGTACGTACTTGTATTTTCAATCTGTGGGAAGTACTCTGATCCACTGCTATTGATTTTCTCGTCTGTTTCACTTGCTTCACTTATAGACGCTCATTTGTTTCCCTTCCTGCGCTTACACGTTTTTGAACTAAACGCCATGACACCTTGTACTTGGTTCACTCTGTGCAGAAGAACAGAACTGTGCTGTACTTTAAGCTTCCCTTTTCTTTTTTTTTTTTTACCACGAAAGTAGACCACTTTACGAAAACTGCAGCACGTTAATTCTACCAGCACGAACAGTGTGCCACCTCAAGGATCAGAAAATACCAATATTTGAAATTCGGTTGAAAGTGGAGTTGGTTCACTCTGGTTCTACACGATCCACGTGGTGTGTTGGGTTTACGAGGATTAGAGCGTGTGTCGAATGTCGATAAAGTGTTCAAGGGCAGCGAGACCATGGGTGTAGGGAATGTTGGTATACATCGACGTCACGTCAACTGTAACTAAGATAATGTAAGGTGGGAGAGGATCAGAGATAGAATGTATTGTGGAGAGGAAGTGGTTGGTATCCTTGATGTGAAAGGAAGAGCCTGAACAAACGGTTGGAGATGGTGGTCAAGGAAGGCGGAGAATCTTTCAGTGGGAGAGCCAATACTGGTAACGATAGGTCTGCCGGGATTACCAGATTTATGGATTTGGGGATAAAGGTAAAATTTAGGAGTTCTGGGATTGTCAAGACAGAGTGTAGAGACACTGGAACACGACAGCCCCTCTTGGAGGTAGGTGCGGATCTTATGAAGGAAGGATTGGGTGGGGTCATCCTCGAGGGGGCGGTAAAAGGTAGGATCGCAAAGTTGTTTGAGGGCTTCCGATTGGTAGCCCGAATAGTCCATGACTACCCTGGTGGATCCCTTGTCAGCCGGGCGGATAATGATAGTCGGATCAGAACAAAGATCGGCGATAGCTCCTCGTTCTGTAGTGGTGAGGTTGTGATGGGTTAGGAACGTGTCAGTGAAGTCGGGGTTAGCAATTTGTTTAGAGAGGAAGGAAATGAACAGTTCAACAGGGTGGTTTGGAGGGAGAAGGGGAGGAGTTTTACTGGAAGGAGGAAGGAATTTGTGAAGGCTGGGATGAGTTTCGGTGTCAGAGGTTCTGGCCTTAGAGGTGTCGGGATTTGTGGACCAGTGGTAGTGTCACCTGATGTTGCGGGCAAAGGTGAGGAAATCATAAAGTAGGTTGGCTTGTTCAATATGGCGGGAAGGAGAAAAGGCTGTACGAAAGGACATATCTACATCCAATTACAAGCCTCAGATCAGTCGGCCTTCTGATTGGACCGCCGTCAAGAGACCTTTCCACATAAATACCCGGTCTCCCGACCTGCACACACAATTCCTGAAGATGTCGCTGACTGACGTTAGAAACTTGAAGCAAAGCTCACACTTCTTCTGGTCTCTTACGGGAGAATCATGGATAAATCGCATTTGCATTTGAACTGCCGAAACCTAAATCAATTAACAATTAACTAACTTTATTTGCTTTGAAATAAAACACTAGAAATCCGAAGAAAAAAATTGGAGTATTAGGCAATTAATTATACCAGACTATCGATACTATATCGAGATGGGATTTTTTTTTTAAGGGTTGCAGCTGTTAAGTTTCCGCATTAATTCTTTGCTTCTAAAATGTAAGGAAACAAAGTAATTCAAAATATCTTTGTTATTGAAAAGATTCTATGTCTCAAACCATATAAAAGGGTCTTGGTAAACTTAGATCGAAAGATACAGTATAACGCAAAGGAGGGTCAATATTACAATTCAAACTTTCCTAAATATCTGTCTTCGGGAATAATGTAATGGTCTAAAGTGCGAAGCTTTTCATTAACTGTTAGCACCATCAGTTTGTTATTTTTGTGTTCATACACAGGTAAGCAGTAGAACACAAAATAATAATAATAATAAACAAAATAAAATCACATGTTCAGTTATTTTTTGTCAAATGGTTGACGATGCTAACAGTTTGTTGGTGAAAAGCTTCACAATTTAGTCCACCACAGCATTCCCAAAGAAAGATATTTACGTTAATTTGAATTAGATCGAAAAGTTCTTCATTTTGGAAATAATCGGTTGTGCATGTCGTGTTGAACTTGATTTCTTTATGGCCTTTAGGGCCGGAATAGCAGAGGGGAAAGGATTCGGGAAGGTGTCGGGCAGGACCTATGTTGAAGGTACCATTCGCCCGGTATGATTGAGGAAAAACCAGTCAGGATGGTCGGCCGCTGGGATCGAACCCACAACCTACCGAATGCTACGCCAAGGCTCTACCTTTGAGCTACGGCGGCTCGGTGTGCATGTCATGATATCGACGATTCTAATTAGGGTTACGTTTTCTTATGTTTCTGGCAACTGTGTTTGCCTTCTTTTCTAGTTCTATCGGTGAGCAATTGTTTCGAATAGTTTAATTTTATTGACATTGTTCGCATGGTTGTTCTATATGTCAATAATGTAAAAAGGTGTACGAAATCATGCACGATTATAATGAAGGATGTTAAGTATACTAAGTGGTTTATTAACGAAACAGTCTCAGTGAATAATCTACTACTGATGAAAACATTAAGATGACAAAAATTTCTCATATGTTTGTGCTTTAGATTAGTATGTGTGGTACATGAACCCACGTTTCAGAGGATTATGGTATGTATGGAGAAGTCCATTCGTTATTCAAGACTGTCTGTTATTATCCAGTAATAAATATGAGATGTGCACCAGAAATACTGTATGCTGATTCATTTGTATTTTGTTGTTAAATGTTTATGATAGTGAATTCTGTGGGTTCATTTTAGATCTTCCCCCGGATTATCTTTGTGAAAATGTACGTAGTGTACACCAAAAGTATGTGCCGTTTTGTTCTAACACACACAATTATTGTCATTGCAGAAAAATAAGTATGGCGTCGGAAAACTCCATGTGTCGTCTGTAAGCGGTGAAGGTTTCAGCAGTTAAGTCGCAGTGCTTCAACGAGGAAGACGTGTTTTTACAGTACCCGGGAAAATGGAATTTTCCGTTAAAGAGAGGGATAGAATTTGCAAATTTGACACGCTTGAGAAGAGAGGGATGAATTTTTTGAAAAGTCTTGTGACAATGGATGAATCACAGATTCCATTATTCAACTCAGAAACAAAAAGATGATCAATGCAGTAGAAACTCACCGATTCACCACCGCCCAGAAAATTTCGGCAGGTGGCATCCAGTGAGAAAGTTCTTTACGCTATCTTCTGGGATTCACATGGGGTGATATTGTCTCATACTGTTCCAAAAGATTATACAATTACGAGCGAGTATTTTCGTACACTCTTGGAAATAAGAATTTTTGGCAAAATTGTCTGAGAAACCGCCAGTGTTCATGTTGTGACCTCATTCTTGGCTGATAATGGTATTAAAATTTTGTCACACCCATACTACTCACCAGATTTAGCCCCCAGTGACTTTGGTTGTTCCTAAACCTCGAGGATTCTTTTCGTGGGACGCCGTTTTACCAATAGATTATCCCTGGGAAATGCTACTTTCTAGTATCTGAAACATACATAAAAAGATTACTACGCCACATGCTACTTACACAAAGTAGACTGAGCGATGGCAACTGTGAATCCTTTGTCGAAAAACAGACACAGATTAATTCACTCTATTTACTTTTTCATAAAAATTACAACGAAACGGCATGTACTTTCGGTGTGCACCTCGTAATAGTAATTAAAACACCGCAGTGCATAGTTTGTATCAATGCTGTAATGTTCACACTGTCGAATGCGCTTTTAAAATCTATAAAGAGTATGAGTAGGTCAATGTCGTATTCGATATGTGTTTTCTATAATTTGTCTCCTTTTCCAGCTCGAAATCCACAGCGTGTTTTATACTACTAATTTTTGTCTTCTTTATTTTTAAATTTTATTTTAACAGATGATGCCAAGAGAATAATATCTGCTGGAGGTTTTTACATAAATCACCAAAGAATTACCAATATGCAGGAAATGTTGGTTCTAGGAGTTCATATTTTACCAAATGACGTTACGTTAATGCGTGTAGGTAAGTTTACATGGGCGGAATGGGATTAAATACTATTATCGTATGGTTTAATGAGAACTCGTAAACGTAAGAATAATTGTACTTGCATGTGACACTTCAATAAACCATTATATCGAGGGTTAACCATTGATAGCTCGTATCGACAATTTTTGTCACCTAAAGTTGTTGTTTACATTTGTATTGAAAGGAGAAAGAGCTGGATTCCAATACGGAATAAAACACTCGATTGTCACAGATAACATTTTATTTATTCGTCACATACAGTCAAATCATTCAGGAGGGTTAGATGTTGTTGTTGATTGTTTATTTATATTTCACTTTCATACAAATGCGAGCACGGAAGTGACGTGCATAGTCTGGCAACATTGTTCCTATACACTGTCAAGTACTTTAAACGAGCAGTACAGCATTCACACCTTACTCTTCACCACATAACCCATCCTTTTAATTTTTCCCATCGTTTGAGAATGCGGGTGCACCGAGTTGGGAAATGTATCACGATTTTAAGTTATTTGTAAGTGTTTACTAAACGAGAGAGTGAGCTGCAGACCAGCAGGTAAGAAAATACACCTCCAATTTACCTATGTTTATTTGTTACTAAGTTTCCACTGGAAAGTACGCCAATTTTTCTCCTTTCAATAACAAGACAACTACTTCAGGTGACCAAAATTGTAGATACGAGGCATCAGTGGTTAATCCTCGAAATCATATGATTGCTTTATCTGCACAACGTTTTGCCTATAAATTCCAGATTTAAAAAAATGTATATGTAACTTAATGTGATTTAACACACGCAAATACATGTTTCTTAGTTTAAATCCTATGTAAGTTATGTGTACATTTAATTGAAGTTATACCGTGTCCACTGTTTGTGATACTACAATATATATTTTAATAAATAATTATTTACTTTCCTAATTAACCCATTACTTACTATATCTTGATAGAATATTGAATGATGAAAATTAGCAAGATCTAAGACCAAAGAGGGCCGTAGTGACTCAATTGTAGAGCGCACATCTCTGGTGCTCGGTTCGTACCCTGCTCGTGCCGTGTGGGCTTGCTTCTTGGTGAACAAACACCGTGCGCGTGACTTTTCTCGGGGTTCACATGTTTCCTCCCACTTTCTTCATTCCGCCAATTCTCCCATCATCGTCCATCCGGCCTGAGCCAAAGTTTCCTAAAGGCCTTAAAAATTAAATTCAAATTCATATCACTAAGATCTTTTTTTTTTTTCTGTTTTGCTTTGTCAGGTCTATTGTCTGTTACACAATCCTATTCTATTAAAGTGAATATCTCCAAATAAGACAACTAACATTCAAACTAAGCACTAACTACTACTTGCTTTTACATGCATACAGAATTACTTGGTCTAACGAGAAATTGTGATTAACCTGCTATATATGATGCTTACATTTTATATGTTTAAAATAGCTTCAGAATATTTTTTCCACACTTGGAAACATTTAAGCTGAATCCTGGATGGAGTATGGCGTCCGTTCTTTAATACTTTTTTTTTTTTTTCAAATTTGTTACAAAAGGAACAAAAATTGGTCTGTAAATTGTCTGATATATACATAGAGAGATAGGAGAGAGAGAGTGTGTGTGTGTGAGAGAGAGAGAGAGATCCATCCATCCAGAATAATAGATGGCGTTTCAATTACTATATGGACTAGGAAAGAGTAGGAACCACAGTTATCTTGGGTTATTTTGTAATGTAGCTACTTATATTTTTTCATTCATTCAATTTAATTTGTGAATAGGAACAAGTTATTCGTTTTCTTGTCCTATACAGAGTAACAGAATTTTTTTAATTACAAAGTAAGGAACATGTTGTGTTAAATGATAAACGAAAGAATTCAAAAAAAGCAAAATGATCAGAATTTTAGTTTATTGATACACAGGTAGAGGCTGTAGAAAAACAAAAAAATTGATTAATTTACTACTACACTTATAATCTTAAATTGGCTTACATGTTTGATTTTTGACTGTAGTGACAGTTTGGTAAATTAGGGAACTTATGTGACTATCAGTAAAAAAAAAAAAAAAAAAAGACTTTATTAAAAATAACGTAGTAAAATGACTTGTTTATTTATATTTTCCTCAGTCCACGATTAGAAACAGCCGTAGTGTAAATCCTGCCAGGAGGTAACTGATGCTTTACACATCAAAACAAACAATAGATAATTTCTTTTAGAATAATTAGTTCATTTACTTCAGTCTTTTGAATCAGCGGATCATACCTAGTTCCATTTATTGAATACACAAGTAGATAATTACTAGACTGGTAAAATAAAGTTTACCAAAGTTTTACATGAGTAGATAACACTATTGAACGCTCTTACTAACACAAATTCTGATACGAAACCATTAGAATGAGCTTCCAGGCATGTGATAAGATGCACCATCATTATCATTAATCAAACTATGAGTTGATCTTCAGATAAAATTCCATTTCATGAGATCGTAAACACAACTAAAAATGAATGAATGAATATCATATCCTATACTAACATTACAGTAATAATAATATTAAGCCTTCTTACAATCTCAGGGTCCTTTCTGAAAAACATGTATGTATGTAGTCCGTTAATTAGAAAAACAAAATTTGAATTTCTGTTGTATATTTGCTTGAATCCAGGCACTGGCCATCCTTTTTTTTTTAATTTAATTTTTAAGACCTTTAGGCAACTTTGGCTCAGGCCGGATGAATGAATTGGTGGAATGAAGAAAGTGTGAGGAAACTGGAGAACCCCGAGAAATCGAACCAACGACCCCAAGCACCAGAGGTGAGCGCTCGACCATTGAGCCACCGTAGCCCGCTGAGGGGTTTTGCTCAGTTGCACCAGGCTAATGCTGATATGGTACTTCAAACTAAGCCCCTGTCGACTTCCCCTGGTCATCTATTTGCATGTATAAGGTTGATCTGTAAATTAGGTTTTAAAGAAGTCCTTTAACTGATTGCTATGTAAGCAAGTCGTATTGCCTGCCAACTTGACATCCAAAATGTGCTCAAAATTCATATTTCCATCCGCTTCGTGTACTTGCAGTTAAAACGTTCAGAATTTATTCCACCACTTCAATTACGATCTTTTCGTTTTCACTGTATGAATATGAAAATTCTAGTAACTTTGTGATACTGTCGAAAAATTTTCTTCTCCCAAAATACTGTTTTAAATGTTAGTGGTGGGGCAACATTTTTTCTCGTAACTGATAGCTGAATCTTAAAATACGTTTGCAATCATTTAATAGAAAATTTTGGTGCTAGCCATTTATTCTCAAGGAAATAGCATGTTATCAACTGCTTACTCTTTTTCTCTGGTGATTATGACAATTTTCTCAAATTAGTGTTGGTATACATTTCGTAATAAAACTAGAACGTTGCCAGATGGGCGGTAAAGGACAGGGAGAAACAAAAATGATACAAGAAAATATTAATAATATCCATATTTGTCGTTTAAGAACGATTATCGTGAAAATCTGAGTGTAATTAATCACTAATTAAAATGCTTGTGTGGAATTTTCGTCACTGTTATAATATTCGGGAGGTCCCGAGTTCAATGCGCCAGCTGACTGTCCTGACTAAGGTTTCTCCAGGTTTTTTTTCCTCAGTTATATCAGGCAAGTGCCGGGATGGTACCTTCAACAAAGGTCCTACCCTGTTCCGACCTTAGCTATAATGCCAAAAAAAGATCCATTCATTCACTGTTATATATTTCTATGAATGTTTCTGGATTAAAATAGTTGGCAAGTTCTATTTTGGAAACGTTTTAAATTGAAGTGCTTTTGAAATCCCACTGTTTTTACTTTTGTAGTTGATTAGATAACGATTCTGCAGATAGTATTCGGAATATCTTTCTGGAAATTTTCAACTGTTGGGCTTTTATCTTTTTTTAAAAAGTTACTATGATTGCGAATTGAATCGGTGTATGCTAAAATGGGATCAGTCAAGTTACTCAAGTTTTGAGAAAAACAAGAAAAAATGTACCGAAAGTTCACCATATGAACCCATCTACTTAAATGGAGTAGAAAATTATTTCGTAGCAAAACAAATTATTAAAAGTGCTTGACTGTAATCACCTTATGGTATTCACACTGGAGTGGTGAATTGAGACACAGATTAGTGTTTTTACATAATTTTAGTGTTGAAAAAAAATACAAAATGTGATACTTTGATATATTTTGAATTGTTTTACAATAGGGAGGTAGTTAAATATGTCTTATGTTGATGTCTATATGCTTTGTTTAGTCATCATCATCTCCAATACCATTTTCAATTGTGGACCACATATAATTAAATCAATGAACGCATGGTTAATAACTGCCCCTGGAAATAACTTGAGAACTGTATATACAATGCCTTAAAACAATTTTAGGTACATCTCGTATCTTTTATAAAATGTGGGCTACCAATTTTTGAAGTCCCAATTGTTTTCAATTTTGTAACAGTAAATTCTTCACTGTATGTTGGTTGTACAAACTCACAGATCTGATCAACAGTCTACCTTTATTCTTATACTGACATCGCGATCACAAGGGTGCCCTCTTATGGGATAGAGATTGCTTAAGTTTGTAAAACTTTTTTTTTTTACTAAACCTTTTTAAACGTTCAGCTGAAATGAGAACAATTCTTGTAACAAAACATATACTTTTCTTCAAGGTGACGTCACAATCGTTAGAAGTCACCGTAGTCTTCATATTCCTGTTCCTCCTCTGTTATTTTACTGACATTCTTTTGTTGTGAATTTTATTGATATAACATCAAATTGATATTTGACGTTTCCTCTCTCATTGCAGGGAAAAGGAACTACTACGTCGTAAAATGGCTGAAGTGATTTCCGCAGTGTCTTTTCAAGAGCGATTTGACTGTTCAAGTAGAGCCTGCATCAGATGTGTTCGAGGGCGAAGTTGGAAATTACTCCTGCGTTAATAAAGTGACAGAAGGAGGCTAACATCGAGGGTGAAATGATGAGTTGGCGCGTAGATGATTAGAATGTAGTAGATATTGCGTGAGGAGTATGTGAGGACGGTTTTTGTCCACGTGCAACAAATATTGCGTTTTATGCAATAAACTGTTTGTAGTGTCTTTTTTGTGAGATATTTTGTATGTAACTGCTGTTACAATAATAAAGATGGTTTATTTGTACATTTGTGTTTTAATCTTGAAACCACATCAATTCATAAGAATGGTAAGGGTTCAAGAAATTGGTACAGTCCAGTATTTTTTTTAAGTCGAAAATAATTTGGCGAAACTGATATAGTTTCTGACATGTTGTTTATACTTTGTTTGATGACTTCTGCACACGAAACACATCAGCTTCGTTATTGGTCATGGTTAAGATGATAATTTGAAGAAGGCTTCGTTAAGCCTATCAGATTTTAGTAGATAAGCCAATGACTATACTTTCATTTTCCTCTAGAGTCTAGTTATTTATTACTATAAAATAATTATTGTAGCGTTTTCCTTCTTCTAGATCTAGAAGCATGTTTAGGGACCCCTTAAATGCATCATTATATAAATTATTCAAACCATTTAGTGCTACTAGAGATGGGTTTCCCACAGAGTCCATTTATTGTCATGGGAGCCAATAGCTAGTATTTTTTTTTAAAAAAAAATGGAATTTTAATAGAATTGCTACTACTTCTGTAATATGAAAGAAACGTCAAAGAACTTAAATGATATATCTACTCAAAAACGTGTAATGAACGAAAGTGCCAATACCTGGAACATGAAAGTGCTAACTATAGATACATACATGTTCTGAATTTTTATTGTTTCACCGTAAAATTAAATTCAGAAACGATCTAAGAGTTTAAACAGAGACATAAAGCCTGAATAGATCAGCACTTCAACTTTCAAAACAAACGTGGTCTAAAAGTGCCAGTAACCGGTACGTTTACCCTAGTTTATGCTTTCCTTGGATTCAGGGTGGCAAGCAAAATGCTCCAAGGAAATTTTTCAGGTTTTTAAATAATTTCTTGTTTCCAACCTATTGTCGCAAACTTTTTTACGTTCTATTTAAATACCTTATTTACTCGCGTAATTTACACACTTTTTAGACGAAAAAATAGTTTTAAAATGAGGTTGCGTAAATTATGCGTGAAGTAAAAAAAAAAAAAAAGAACGCCACGTGAATATTTCACAATCAAAATAACACCGAAATACTTTTTTTTTTTTAAAAAAAAGCAAAGTTGCGATTAGCGCACAATAGTTCCGAGGAAACCAATTTCATGAATCTTTAAACAGGTGTACGAGAAAGAGTCACCGCGAAAGCAAACAACTCGTTTGGTTGACAGAGTTCAATGTATGAACATTTTATTACCTAAAAACAGTGGTGTGCGTTATACACGGAATAATTTTGAAAGACATTTGAAACATGCGTGTTTGCTCAACCCTAGATCACGCAAAATATTTCTGGCCCTCTCCCCTCTTTATTGTAACTATGGTACGAAAACGTCATACTTGCTTGGAAAATGTTTTCTCAAAACGATAAAATAACGAATTAAAGATGGCTGCAGAAGAGAAAGTTAAGAGATGCTAACTGGTTAGGGGAGAGGGAAGTGGCGTGGGTGAATGAGTGACTATCTGGGAATGACAAAATTCCACCGTCTCCAGTATAGAAAGGAGACAGAGGGAAAACCAGCCCGTGCGCAAATTACGAGAGGAAAAAATTACAGAAAACGGCCTTTAAAATTCGGGTGCGTAAATTATGGGATGGTGAAAATTACGCGAGTAAATACGGTATACTTGTACCTAGGTACATCTATCAAGGAAAAACACCTTGATATAATTATTGTTAACCAGTAAAATTTAGATGAAATACAAGAATGCATCAGAATACTATGACTAGTAGTAAAGGTTTCAAATATTTTGTCAACTCACCTCAAGGCGTTGGCAGTTTCATGCAGTCAATAAAAACTCAAAGCCCAGATTTAAAGGACCACTTCATCTATACGCAAAATATATTTGATTATGTTATTGTGAAAAGGACCCGAGTCACATTTATGAAGTTTCGAGAAAAACTAAAAAAACTGATCTTAAACAGTAAGGATATGAAGTATAGTTTTTTCGCCTATCATGCTACTGTCAGTGGTGGTTGAATCAGGACCATTTGTGATGCAAAAGCATGCGTCTATCCCCAGAGAGACTGAAACAAGCAAGAACACAAAACCATCAAAAATATTGACTCAAGTCCTTTTTTTTTTTACAATAACATATTCATTTTGTTTTAAATTTTGAATAAAATCAGCCAATTTGGAAGGGTTATACTGTACTTTTTTTAACATCTCATCCACTGTTCTTGCATACACGCCAGGTGTTCTGCCAACTCAATGCAGTCTATAAAATCAGAAAACCCTCGCTCACAGGATCACTTTAACTATGTGCAAAATATTTTTCGTTTTAGGTCTCGAATCAAGTTAGCTAGTACGGAATAGACGATATCACCTTTTTCTTCCATCACCTCTTGTGCTGTTCTAAATCTAGGCAGTCAATATCAGCCAAACTTTCATTTTAACATTTCTTTTTTAACAGTTTCGAATAAAAACCATTATGAAATATTTTGTACACTTTTCAAGCCATGTCTACATTTATTGTGCTATAAGTTACTATTCAACAGTTTCTTTCTTGCTCTCTCCTCAGCATCCTCTACAGCTCTCTGCGCTGCTCTGTAGTTTCTTTGTACACTGAGTGTATATTACGAGCAGGATGGGTCATAGAATTAGTTATTAGAAGACACTCAGAACCACCCATGACAACATAATTCTGTCATACGAGGGTCACCAGAAAATAAAGACCGTTTAGTTATACAAAATGTAAAACACAATATTTATTGAAAAAAAAAAAAACAATTCTGTTACATACCTGAAGCTTCCTTCACTTCTCTACATAATCACCACCTTCATTTAAACATTTGTCGTATCTGTTCACGAGCTTCAGAATTCCCATGTTTGCCGCCAGTTCATTAAGCCAGTTGGTCACTGCATTCAAACAAACGACCGCTCGCGCATTTCCGCCGCGCAGCTCACTGCTCTTTCTCTTTTCAGGGTCAACTGGCTTCCGTAACAGCTGTGCTCATAACGCTGTGAGCGGAAGTTGCAAGAAGTCGCTCTTGTGCAGTTGGAGTGTTGAAAATGAACTGCGTGATTGAAAATCCTGCAGACTGTGAAGTAAGGAGTGTTATTCGATTTATGAACCGCGGCAGAAATTTACCGGCAACTGAAAGCAGTGTATGGTGATAATGTAATGTGAACAACAGAATCTTGCAAGACAGGCGCGTAACTCTCGACGAATTACACATTGTGTTTCCAGACATTTCTCGTTCGTTGCTTGGTGTGGTGTCGCAACATCTCGTCTACAACAAAATTTGTGCACGATGGGTCCCGCGGCAACTGAGTTACCAACACAAAACCCAGAGAATAGGCTCAGCATTGACATTCTTGACACGATATCAAACAGATGGAGACGCCTTGCTTGATCGGCTTGTGACTGGTGATGAGACCTGGGTGTCTCACATCACCCCAGAGAGCAAGCGCCAATCATCACCCAAAAAAAAACGAGAAAATTCAAACAGACTCTCTCAACACGAAAGGTCTTGGCAACCGTCTTTTGGGATCGTAAAGGTGTTCTTTTGGTGGATTTCATGCCAAAAGGCACTACGATCAATGCAAATCGTTATTGTGAGACT
>JAGDQP010031338.1:11878-21997 GCA_022664845.1 Lepisma saccharinum
AAAAAGCACATTTTAAACCCAGTCACATAGATAAAGATAAAGATAAAATGAATTGAATGGACGTAACAGCACTATGGCTTACGCCCGTCCCGACAATCACATAGATCTAAGCAAAGACATTAATACCGTTTCCACAAGATGGAATAAAAAAATCACATAAAACAAAACAAAGACATTAATAGAGTTTTCATATGATAGAATAAAAATATATAAACCCAATCACACAGAACAAAACAAATACTTTAATATAGTTTCCACAAGGTAGAAATTTAGTAGTTTATTCTCTCATAGTGAATCAATCTAGAGCGTATACCCGTTTTTGTCATATTGTTGATATCTATCTCGTTATCTTCTTGTAAGTACTTATTATAGGTAGCACAAGATCGCCATATTATAGACTTTAACAAAGAATTTGGTCTGGGTTTGTTACAGAAGAAAAAAATATTATTGTGCATACGAGTTCTAAGTGAGGGAACTTTAATAGCTGCGGTTAAGTCTGTACAATCAACGTCATTATTAAATATTTTCGAAAGAAATATAATATCGTTCATAGTTCTACTTATTTCCAACGTCAGAAGATCAAAGTTTTTTGCCAGTAGCGACGACGAAACAAAATTTTGGATAAAAACAAGTTTGTTTGCAAGCTAAGAATCTAAAAAAATGTTGACTGAATGATCTCAATTGTCTTAGAATATTTACTACATTGTGAATTCCATATTATAGATGCATATTCCAATTTCGATCTGACATAGTTAAAATACAGTAACTTGAAAACCTGTAGATTATTAAAGTCTTTTCCTAATCTCATGATTAATCCTAAGTTTCTATATGCTTCATTTTTTATGGTCACAATATGCATGTTAAATGTGCATCAAAGATTACACCCAGATCTTTTACTGAATTAGCATTGTTTAATTGAACGCCGTTAATTGTGTATGTGTACGTATATTTATTTTTAAGTTTAGTGAAGGAGACAGTTTTACATTTATTGACATTTATAACAAGTTTATTTTCCTCACAACACTTAGCAACATTATTTAGGTCACTCTGAAGCTTACTACAGTCTTCAATACAGGATATTTCCAAATATATTTTTAGGTCATCAGCAAATAGGAGTTTTTTAGAGTTTATAATACAATCTGATAAATCATTAATGCATATTAGAAATAGAAGAGGTCCTAATTTGATCCTTGAGGAACACCTGATCGAACTTCGTATTGCCTGGAAATAAATTCTTTGTAAAGAACAGACTGTTTGAGATTTTTTAAATACGAAGCAATGAACGTTAATGAAGTTTCTGTAAAATTAAAGTAGCTGAGCTTACGTAATAGGATGTCATGATCTACAGTATCAAATGCTTTTGCCAGGTCAGTGTAGATAACATCAATTTGCGCACCTCTGTCTAAACCTGATGCTACGTAATCAGTAATTACAGCCAGATTTGAGTCTGTTGTCTTTTTAGTAAGAAAACCAAGCTGAAATGATAATATTGTATTTCGAACATGATTAATTATTCTATTGTAAATAACACTTTCGAACACTTTAGCAAAGGAAGATAGTATTGAGATAGGCCTGTAGTTTCTTACTTCATTTTTAGAAGTTGATTTTGGAATTGGACAAACAACAGCTTCCTTCCATTTATCCGGAAATGTTGCCGTTTTAATTGATAAGTTAAAAATAAACTGTAGGGGAAGTTTAAGAATTTCCCCGCAGCCTTACACGACATAGGGAGGTGCGTGGTCTGATCCGATTGATTTTTTTGGTTTCAGTTTCTTTATTGCATCCTGTATTTCTCCTAATGTTACATTCAACAGGTCGAATGAATCTATTGAATTGCATTTGTTGTCTACATCATTTATTTCATATTTTACAGATGATTTTTGATCTACTGATTGAAAGTGACTTGCAAAACAATTGGCAATCTCATCATTATCGTAGATTACTTGTTCATTGTATGTCATACTTGCAGGTGGAAGATGTCGTGTTTTTTTTTTCTTGATAAACTCCCAAAAGTTACTAGGGCCATTTAGAATAGTATTTTCACTATCGGTTAAGAACTTCTGGTAAGCTAATGATATGTCTTTCTTTACTTGTTTTCGCAACTGGACAAATTCTCTATAATAATAATGAGAGTTTCCAATTGTTTTTTTCCATTTCTTATGATGGTATGATTTACTTTTAATATTGGTAATGATTTCTCTGGTAAACCAGCATGGATATGAATTTTAGGACATTTTCTTTGCTGGAACACAATTATCCAGAGAATCATAAATTATTTGATAAAACCCAGTAAGAGCTTTATTGACATTATCAAAATTTTCTAAACATTCCCAGTCAATTCTAGCTAGTTCCCTATACAGTAATCCAAAATTGGCTCGCCTGAAATTATAACTTCTAATGTTGTTTTTTAATTTGGAATTTGAAGGTTTGGTATAAGTTATTCTAATTAACAGTGCAGAATGGTGTTGATCTTCTTTCACAATAGGAGAAGTTTCATGTTCAAGCTTGACACTTTTGATGTTTGTTAAAATTAAATCTAAAGTCCGACCGTTCTTGTTTGTTATGTGGTTAAGTGATTCTAATTCAAGATATGTCATAAAATGTATTAATTCCTGACATTTTGCTTTGGCATTTGTGATGTTTAAGTTTGGCTCCTCCATTTCAGGTATGTTAAAGTCTCCCAGAAGGCAAACTGTACTACCCGTGACAAAATACTTACTTCTGCACAGCTTGTCTCTATTCCCCTCAGGCATCATAAAACCTTGTTTAAAATACTTTAAAAATTACGGAGGAAGTTGAATGAAATGCAATTATTTTTTCTCTCGAACTTATAAATTCCATCATATTTATACTTCTAAGAAAAAACATTCCAACTGTAAACTTTTTAAATACTTTGATGTCAATTTTTAGCAACGTTCTTTTTATCACTTTATTGCTACAAGTATTCAATAAATCTCTTCAGCAAAGCGAAGTGGAAAGATACAGAACCACATCATAATAGTATATGATGAACAGAAAAAGATTGGTGTTATTCGAAATCAGAACTCTGCAACAACTTGTTCATCTTTGAAATTCTTTAGTAACGATTCCATTTGCTTTCACACAGGAAAGTTTGTATAGAAACTTTCCGTTGGCTGGTCTTTAAAGAATCTCAACCACGTAATACACTAATGGAAATATAACTTCAGTAGCAAAGATTTTCTTTTTTAAAATAGCTTCCTTCTTTTGAAAACTTTTGACTAACAAAGGCCATTCTTATAATCGTACTTTTATTGTTTAAACCATGACGAAGTTGAAGTTTCAAGAAATGAATTTATTAAGACATTGCAAGTTTGTGGTTTACGAAATTCGTAGTGACATAACTAGGATTACTCAAAATATTTTGAGTAAGGTAATTGTGTGTTCTGCTTTTGATCATCTTCGTTCACAAAATTAATCAGTACTGTGAAGGAATTTAGAATGTATTTTAGCATTTAGATAGCTTTATATTTAAAATATGAACAATCTTAAAAACATATTATACTCCTCGAACCAGAAACTTACCGCTGTTTCAAATTTATGTTACCTATAGAAATGTCAATATGAATAGCTAATATTTTATCACTTTCATTATAATTGTGAAGAAAACTTATTTATTGGCCGTAATGATGTTGGTACTAAATTTTCACACGCTAAAAATAAAAGCTTATATTATGAATGCAATAATGGCACATAAAATGTTAAACGTCTTTTTTAATAATTCTTGTATTTATAACAATAACTGTGTTACTGAAATTATACAGTCTAGTTATGTTATATTTTCAATATATCTGGGTTTTTTTTAGTACGAAAGCTTATCTAATAGTGTTAAATTTTAAATAGCAGAGAAAAGTATTAGCATAGCTGGTGGAAAAAGAAACCTGATCGTGAAAACAAGACTGAAACATTCTGCATTGTTGTGTGAACGATGCTATATGGTTGACAGATGCAGCCTGATTTGAGAGAGAAGATGTTTTGTTATCGCAATAACACGTCCAATTATGGTCAAAAGTTTACGTCCTTAAATTCAAGAACTTATTTTAGTGGAAATGGAAAATACTCTCAATTAGTAGAGATTCCCATCCCTAACTGACAGAGTTAGAAGTGAGCAATTCTTCTGAGTAAACATTAATGAGATATGTACCTACTCTAACAACTTATTCATTCTGTATATTGATGAGTTCTGGTATACACTGTAAAAAGAATTCCGTTCTGTCTGTCTGTGAAATCATTGGCAACACTAGCGCCAGTGATATGTCCTAAACCCAACGATGATATCACTGTAAAATCACTTTATGGTGATTTCATCTTTACCACAACACTATAGCAACTGTGAAAAATAGTTTTACGGCGATTCCACCGTTTGTTTTACTGAGATATTCTGACACCAGTGCTGTCAGTTACTCCATAATAAAACCTATGGCTTTTTTTCATTACTGAGATACTCTGACACCAGTGCTGTCAGTAATTTCACAATAAAACCTATGGCTTTTTTATTACTGAGATACTCTGACACCAGTGCTGTCAGTGATTCCACAATAAAACCTATGGCTTTTTATTACTGAGATACTCTGACACCAGTGCTGTCAGTGATTCCACAATAAATCCTATGGCTTTTTATTTATGACATACTCTGACACCATGCTGTCAGTGATTCCACAATATTTTTTTTTACTGTGTAAAGAATTACAACTGCTTGGTTATGTTGGTTTTCTCTTGCTTCAAAATTAATTTTAATTAAGTGAGTGATAACTTAATGAACTGAGAATATTCTTCCTCATTCATGTTAATTTATTTCTCTTCAAACGTTATTCTTAATTAAGCATAATATAACATCTTTGATTTTTATTAACATACTATATACAGTATTTTGAACGACCACAAACTTTTTCTAAGGACAGCAGCTGTATATGATTATCAAACTTCTCATTTCTGTGATACTAAGCAACACACAGCATCTTTCTAAAATTTAACACCATATTTCAAGTTTAGAAATTCTATTTTAAACTTGTGTACTTTCTCCATTTCGGTGATTGAAAATATAGTATTACAAGTGTTCTTTATCCTAAGAAAAAATACTCGAAATATTTTCCTTTCTTCCTTTTCCTTTTTGCAAAGATTTTTGTGTTTTCGAAAACTGACTGAAATTAGTCAAACGCTGTTGCAAAGCCATATCTTGTACTCTTAAAAATAATTCAAATTTTTACATATAGAATATGACTATCAACACGAAATGGAAAATTACAGAAATAAAAATTAAAATGGAGATAATTTTCTTTAAAATATATACTTCTCTGTGAGCTTATGATAAATCATAGAGCCATCGGGGGTGAAATGCCCACTTTTTTATATTTTTCTTATTTATGACTATGAATGGAAATCTACAGGAAAAGAGAGCATACCAAATGCGAGGTACATCTTTCAGTATTTCTGCCTGAACACTAGATTATATAGTATTATATACTGTAGGAGATGCACTGATGTTTGTAAAGTAAGAGCGATACGGACATAGTACCCCAATATCGGGGTAAAACGCCCACCGTCTTGGGGTAATATGCCCATGCACACCAACACTATACTAAACAAGGTGGAAGGGCATAGCAATGGAAATGATGTTACGATAGAAGCTAGTCATACTACAGGAAATTATATTTCGGTACAAGTCACAAAAACTAGCCTATAAAGCATGAAGTTCCTACTACTTCCTTACCATTGACAGACTTGGAAAATACAGAATATAAAAATACTAGTGTTGTCGACGAGACGAGATTTGGGCTTTCTCGTTTCGAAAATATCTTGTCCAGAGAGTGTGACGTCTCGAAAAGATGTATACTTTGCATTACGAGAGCTCTGTCTCCTCTCGTCTCGTGACAACTAAAAATACATATTAACTGAAAATACGAAATGGAAAAGCTTGTTTATCTTCATTCTAATGGTGAGATGTAAGTTTGTTTTGCACAACACAATACTAATAACATTAAAGAGTCTTATGGAAATATTACACTAACTGAAAATATATATATGAAAAAATGAGAAATATACTCACTGAAGGAAATGAACTGAATTTACATGTTCCTCTTGTTCTAAGACAGGGACAATTATACAGCTTTAAAGCGTACTACCATGTTTGCTAGAATGAGAATACGTGGGGTAAAACTCCCACAGTCCATTAACCCCGACGCCTAGTGTGAAAATCACCCCGATGTCAAAACACAATAGTTTCAGTTGATTCAACTTCCAACACTGCATGGCATGGCGTCTACCCGCTATTGCATCAGAACAACAGAACCCTACTTTGTGTGTGCAACGCACATTCATTGGATTCGCTAATACAGCAGTGTAATCATTCTGTCTCCCTAAATTTGAAATGTTCAAAAAACGTTACAATTAAAAATTATGTACTTAGCACATTTAATTTAGTCTGCATGTCTTCACTTTCTTCACACAATATTTTTTGGTGTCACCTTCGTCTTCCATATAATTGCACCTTCACTCAATCGTACCACTATTGCCACCTCATATTTCCTTCCGTGTTTTAAGCGGGTTAGCATTTTACCCCACTGGGCACATAGTTACGTATCCAGAGGTAATTCAGGGCTCTACCCCAACCTCAAAATCACTATTTCTATGTATAATTAGGGTAATGGATAAAGTCATCGGGAAAATGAATAAGGCTGGCCATTATAACATCGGTTTGATTGACCTATTTACTAAGATCTGTGTTGACTGCCAGTCCATAGGCAATTATTATTATTATTATTAAGTGGAACTGAAATAACCAATAAACAAGATATAACAGAAGTGTTTAAAGAAAATTATCACTTTTTTTTTTTTTTTTTTTTTTTTGCAAAACAGTCAAATATACACAGATGAATTGAAGGAAGATGTTAGTTTTAATGTAATTGATATACCAATAATCTCTTCTGCAGATTTTACTAAAGCCTTACGAAAATTAGAGGCTAATTCAAGTGTTGGTCATCCATCAAGATATTATTATTTTGAACAAATCGCTTAAAGAAAGCCATTTTCCATCAAAATGGAAGCAGGCCTCGATGTTTTACATATACAAGGGTGGATGAAGTCAGATCAGCTATAGAAAATTAGAGATCGATATCCATCGTGAATAGCTTTGCGAGTGTATTTGAAACTATTCCAGCTCAACATCTGTAATTTAATCTTAAGCAAATTATTCCCCAAAATCAACATGGTCTTATGAATAGTAAATCAATATTCACGAACCTCTGTGAAGCTACTAATTTTAAAAGGAATATTATCAAACAGAAAGCAGTGTGATGTTATATAATTTGATTTGTCGAAGGCGTTCGACACAGTTAATTATTCTATCTTATAAAATAAATTGATATTAGTTGGCCTGTCACATAGATATGGATTGTTTAGAAGCCAATCAGTGTAAGTAAAAAAAAAACTAAAACTGAGAAAATTACTTGCTTTATCCGCTGAATAAATTTACACTCTTTTCAGTGGCCATTGATAGTGCTGCCATCTGGCAGATAATAATGAAATCATTGACTTACTTGTTTGTGCATATGAAAGAACTTGTGATTCTCTATCGTTCACAACACGTAAGTCATTTTTCACTTTTTTTTTTTTTACTTACACTGATTCGCTTCTGAACCATCCATATATTAAATGCTTGGCAAGTTTTCTGCCTAACAGAACCCTCCAGGTTAAAACAATGAATCATGTTTCATCCAGAGAATCAATAGGTCATGGAATACCACAGGGATCGTCATCGGGTCCATTGTTCTTTAACATATTTAGTAATGAGTTATGCATGCACACGTGAAATTTGCCATGACACTGTTATATGCTGATGATCTTAAGTTGTTTGGCAAAATAAGTGACTCCGCTATTGATAAAATGCAGGAAGACATTAGGAACGTAGAAAACTGGTGTGTAGTAAACAAAATAAGAACTAATTCTGCAAATACAAATTTTATTTCCTTTAACCATAAAAAGATAATTCCACATTAAATCACCCAACACTGGTTGCATAACTATTTTAAATAAATCTTATTTTTTGTACAAGAGTTCCTATATGTCTAAGGATTTCGGACTTAAATGTCACAGATGTGTCCTCATGAAAAAAATCTGAAATTTGGTGTCACGGAAGCCTTGTTTGTGCTCAGTTCAAAACCAAAATTTCAACTTTTATTTTCAAGTGGTTTGGTCAGTATAAGCAGATTATATATATGCTACTTGAAAGGCACAATTTTAACGCTCATGAACTAACTTTTCTTGACCAAACCACTCGAAAATAAAAATTGGTAATTTTTACTGTGATTTGAACACATACAAGGCATCCTGGAGATCAAATTTCAGATTTGTTCATGATGATTCATTTGAGATACTTAAGCCCTAAATCTGATACTTTTCGCAAAGGGCGATGTTTGAACCCGCGTACACTCAGAAAATTTTTCGTAGACCAGTTAACATTATAAACATGCAATGTTGATTTTGTCCAGAGTTAAAGTCGGGAATTTTGGAGTCTAAACCACAATAATGTTAATTTTGCAGGAGCCGAAATGCGAAAATGACATGCATTTGGTCTTGTTCGAAAAGTCCAAAGTACGTTGTAAATGTCTATGGCAACGGGAAACCTCCCAGTAAGTAATGTTTAGAAAACATGCCAGACTGGACTGGATACATATCACGTCATCGAAAACATAAAAATAGCTCTAAGGAGTGGAAACATTACAGGCTTGCAGTCCAGTACGTACTGTATGACAAAAGTAACGCAAATTGCGCTAGTAAATTAAGATAAGTCCAGAAAATGCGTTTTTTGAAAATTGCAATGCGTAGAGAACAAAATACCATAATATCAAAATGCCTTGTGTAAGAGATAAAATCATGCAGTGTGCGAATTAAACTTTTTACCCAAAGGGGTGGGTATACTTTAATTATGGGATTTAACGGGGGGGGGGGATTCCAAATAGGCTTCTTAGCGGCTAGTAAAAGTTAAATATACCCTTGTCACTTCCATGAAAATAGTTTAAACTTCTGCCAAATAAAAATGTTCCGAAACATCTTCTAGAGGGGAATTATCCCTGGCAGGGACGAGAAATAAATTTCTCAGAGTGGGGAAACTTATTTACCAACGGAACATTCCCGGACATCTCCCCCCCCCCCCGTTAATTCGTACACTGAAATCATACCGATAAATATATTTGGTCATGATAATGAGATATATCTAATTTCCCAGGCTGTAAAGAGGGAGAATACTGTACAACAATTTCTACAAAGAACGGATTCTCAGTCATTGTACGTAAAGGGGAATGTGCAATTTAAGCGTACTACAGACTTAGCATTCATAAAGTCTAGTAAAGAAGTCCATAGGATAGAAATTATAAGTAATGTAAAATCTAAGAAACGGGAAGAAACACGATCAGGAAGGTATAATTTTATATATTAACTAGTGTATCCGTGCTGCTACGCAGCATTTTAAAATAAGGGAATGGGATAGATGAAAAGAGAGGTAATGAAGTATTAGAAAAGAAAAATGGTGTAAAATAAAGGACAAACACAGAAGAGAAAATAATATCATAAGTCAGTAATTATTTTAGAACAAAAAAAAATATAAAATACTCTTTAAATTTACAAAACCTTTTTCCAAACAACGTTAGCAGTGCGTCGATCTATTGGTTTTAGTTCAATTTTTACATTCTCAAGAGATCTAGCACACGATAGTGTTACATACAACAGGCAATGACTGAAAAGAGTTTCAGGCAAATATATGCTTACAATATTGAGGGTGAGGGCTAGCTCTGGAGTCTTATTTATTGTCATACAGAATGCAAATTGAATTGTAAACTGTATTGTTTTGGAAGAAAATGGAAAAGCAGTCAGATGGCGATAAATGAAAGCGAGGAAGAAGTACTCTTTAGTCAACATTAACCTCAGTTGTAATTTGTAGATCTAAGAAGTTATCGCATGTTTTGTGAAGAATTAATCTTATGCCATTATGTAAGCCTTGTTCTTCGTTAACTTCCTCGAAAACATCGCCATAGATCCTCCTTCTTTCAGTTCTAGAATATATGGTGATAAGCCGCTCGTGTCTAAACTGTCCAAAAGTTCAGCGGG
>JAGDQP010031339.1:874-21996 GCA_022664845.1 Lepisma saccharinum
ATTCTGGGCATCGCTAAAAGAAATAAGGGCTATTTGTAGTCCTCTGAAGCTGGGACTCCTACACCAGTTCAATTTCATCTATATATTTCAAACTTCCTACACAATTCTACAAGTTTTATCAATATTTATTAATAGTTTAAACATGAGGAAAAGTGGTTGTTTCAACCAATGCTGCATTAACCACTTACGTGCTTAGGGTAGCAAGGAAAACGTACACCAGAGACCAGCTGAATGTAAACAGTAAGTAATCGAATATGGAGGGTGAAAATACACCTAAATGGTGTGTAAAGGAAATGAATTATATATTTTAAGGACATCAATCCTCAATTTGGTTATTTTTAGTTTTGCAGTGTTTTAGAAACTAGTGAAAGCTACACGTTCTGGCATTAAAATGTCAGTTTTATAGTGACCTGAAAACTTTTAAAAGGGCATCAAAGAAGAACTCATCCATAAGGACACGAGCTTGTTCATCAGGAAAAGTTTAAATAAAGTACAATGAAACTATCGATTTGGAAAACTAAATGGTTATGTGCCTGCCGAGTACTCAGAGTACTGTGATAAAATTTTTAAGTGGTCTGTGAACAACGAAACCTTATGACAATGACTAAACTTACTGTCAGTTCATGATTTTTGTCTCAATAAAAAATCAGTGTTATTCAGTTTAAAATAATCTAATTGATAATGTATGCAATCAAAATGATGTTAGTTTAAACATAAATGAATGCAAATAAAAGAAGATGAATGGCAAATAAAGAGAAATAAACGCGGTTTCTGTAATTTTTCTTATTTTGTTTAAAAATGTGCTTGAATCCCCAACTTTTACTGACCAATAATATATTCACATATTGCAATAGCAATGCAATCTCATGTTTCTGAATCACTTTTCAACCCTCGAATGTGTTAACTTGCATAGAATTAATCTCTTTTTATTACTTTCGATTTTCAAATTTCTTTCTCAATTTCCCAAAAACTTATACCACCAGACTGATGCCCTTTTAAAAATATACAGTACAATATAGATTTGAGAGACATTATGGTAAAGTAATAATGGAAAATAAGCAGTGAAAGATATGGGAGAAAATAAATTCTAATCCAGTTTGTCAACCGATGCCCTGGAACTATAGTTAAATAATAATTCTCACCACCACCGAACACACCGAGATATTGGGTCTCCTTATTTGTTAAGGCTTAATCAGAGTAGGTTTTGACGTCAGTTTTCGTTGTACTTCGATTACTCCATTTTGTTAAGGTAAACAGAAATAAACTAAAATATGTTTTGTACTTCAATAATGAGTACAATTAATTTTCAAGAAATGCTAGTACCCAGCAAGCCAGGCGACGTCGCACAGTGTTAGGAATTTCCGAAAACGCGGTCAAAAATCTGATTTTTTGAAAAATGTGTAAAAATAATAAATAGGTGAATTGTAATCCAAAGAAAAGTATCTGTAGATCTATTCTGAGTCATATGCCTACTAGGGAGGTTATTTTTCTGAATGGAAATTGAATATAAAGACATTGAATTCATATTAAAATTATGTAATAGTTTCTGCTTCAAATAATGACTACAAGAAGGTACTTGTGAAATAATATTTGACGTTAACATCACTCTGGAGTGTATGATAAAAAAGTTGATAGTGGAACAATGCATGCATGTTGAACGCATCGCTATTGTTAATTACAACTGTAAAAGTCTAAGGCACTCACTTCTGTGTCTTCTGCACTACCAACACTATTTTCAAATACTCGTCTTATCCACGCGAAGTTTGAAATTTTAAGAATTCAAAAACTTTTATAGGAAAACAGGATCATGTGATTGCGTATTATGAAACATAATTCCGAGGCAGATTTTAATTCGCGAATATATTTGGTTTTGCGCCATTCACATCGATGGTGCACGACATCGTTTTTATGCTGTACTTGATGGACGTTTAGTTCTGCCTGAAGTAGCTACTAATTCCACTTCAGATCCTAATCATTGTGTTTGTTTTTTTAGGAAATGTTCTCGGATTCTCATCCACTTTCCAAGGAGCATGGAGAATATTCCATTAAAATCCTCCTACGATAGGGAACCGTTTTAGACACGGAGTTGGTGGACGTGGGTGGTGGCGTTGGAAAGGTCCGGGTCCCCTGAGTACAGCGGTGATGTCAGAAATCGGGCCCCGAGGCTCCAGAAATCGGGTCCAAAATTTTGGGATGTGTCACAAATCTTTGCTGTGGGTTAAAGTCATTACCCAATTGCGCGAGATAAAACCATCAATTCAGCTATATAAAAAAAAGAGAACAGCAATTCGAAATATATAAATATCCACCAAATGTTTAAAAAATAAAATAATTGCTGAGCAAAGCAATACGTTTTAATTAAAATCTAAAAACGTGTAACAGTTTCATCAACTAACTAACTACTTGGATGCATCAGAGCCCAAAACTTCCGGATCCCATCCCTGAACCTTCGGGGCCCAGGCACGATTTCTGACATCACCACTGTGCTCAGGGGGCCCGGACCTTTCCAACGCCACCACCCTCGCCCAACAACTCCATGTCTAAAACGGTTTCCCTACCGTAGAAAAATTGGTTCCATTCTCTTTATTTTATTATGTGTAATTTATCCTGATTTAGTATGTAATCCCGGGAAGCAGTAGGGTTTGGTGGGTTGCGAGATAGTCAGGCGTTAGGAGCTATTGGTCAACAACTCTAATAGGCGAATAGAAGGAACCCGAGCCCAAAACTTCGGGACCCCATTTCTGGGGCCTCAGGAGCCGGGCCCGATTTCTGACATCTCCGCTGGGTTTAGGGGACCCGAGCCTCTCCAACGCCACCACCCGCGTCCAACAACTCCATGTTTAATTGGCAAATAGAAGGGACCCGAGTGCAAAACTTCGGGACTCCATTTCTGGGGGCCGGGCCCGATTTCTGACATCACCGCTGTGCTCAGGGAACCATGACCTTTCCAAAGCCACCACCCACGTCCACCAACTCCGGTTTTCCTACCGTAGGAGAATCGGCTCCATGCTCTTTAGCAAAATAATTTATTATTCACTTTAAGATCTCTGTCTGTAAGAATAAATCGATTTTGTTTATGGCCTTCAGACATCTAAGGCTTAGGTCACTCTCCCTTTAAGAAGTTTCATAGTATCTTCACCTTTATTATTCATCTCGAATAAGCTACCTACATAGTTAATTAAATGTTTGAAGTCTAAAACTAGCATTTTTTCAATGTTTCTCATACAGAATGTCAGATATTCTTCTGATTGTCAATGACTGCCATGGTGCACCTTTTACACGTATTAATAAACCTACCATTTTCTTCACAATCATTCAATATATTTTGTCTTCAATTACACACGTTTCAACATTGTATATATTTATCATAAATACGACATGTTGGTAATCGACAAGCAAAAAGTGGCATATTTCATTGTTCATTACTTAGACCCTAATTTTCAATACTGCATTTAGGTTTATTTTCTCCCGAACATACTAGTACATTTTTATCTCTTTCACGACGATGGACAAAAGTTCTCTTGCAGACAAAACATTCAAAGCCTTAGCTATATTTTGCAAAAGGTTTCGTTGCGAGATAATGTGGGACTTTTATCGTTACCGCACAAATTGGTATCTACGTACAAACCTTTCAGAATACATGCTAAACTTATCATGTTTCCATTCAAATATTACTACTACTGGCGCTAAATCAAAGCACATACCACTAAGTCTCTTATACAAAAAATTCAGCAGCGCACGTTTCTTGGAACACTTACAGTCACTGTTTGCAATGGTACAGCCGCGGTCACTTTTTCACGCCACAAGTGCAACCGCAACTAACCCTCTTATAAACACGGCTTGTACACATCTCACTTTACGCGACATGTAGTAGTATTTATATGTGATGACTAATGGTCCTTTTTCTACAAAATCTTATCATCCTAGCTCCTCTAGGCGCATGTCACAATTTTGGTTTTTGACCACATTTTCGGAGATTCCTAACACTGCGTCGGGCCGACGTCGGCATTTGGTCGGTGAAGGTTGAGCCGACTGGCGGGTCGACGTTGCCGTGCGGGTGTTGGGCGAGGCTACTTCCCTATGCCGGAAGTCGGGGCATAGATGGAGCCTTAGAAATTGACCCGACGACCAAACGCCATTTATGGGTCGCGCCGATGTTCCACCAACTAGGCCTATTTCCCGTCTACTAGTTAGTCGGTGTCGGTATTTGGCTTGTTGGGTATATAAGATCTAAAGGTGGAGGAAATATTGAAAATGCAATCTTCCTTCAGGTTAGTTCTAACAACTGCTCAGTTGGATGAGATTTTTAATTAATCTCCCAAAGGATTCCTACTGAAATTAAATGATGTTCACAGCATACTTTTCCTTTTTAAGTTTGAACTACTTGTACGAAGGGAAACATATTTCATTCCACTCCTAACTTTGTTATGCACCCTTTCCTTCGACTTTGTCAGAACGTGTTTATTTTGTTTAATGGCTAATCCAGCATTGTTTGCCTTACTTTTACAAGATTTGCGATACCTTTTCTGCAGTCTCTTTTCTCTACACTGAAAAGAAATAATAATTTGCCTACGAGAATTGGAAATTTGTTTGCCAAGCTGCAGTGTTTTCGGTTAACATGTACGTGATGTGTAAAATGACCCAGCAAAATCATTAAATAAAAAAACGTGCATATTTTGCAGTAATTTGGACCTGAAGTGGTAGTTCAAGTGTATCGAGCTATAACCTTACTATCATTTTGTTCTTCTTACCTTGTACTCGCCGTTTCCTCCGAGAGGTTTGAGGGGTGTTGAGAAATCTTGCCATTCGTCTTTTCTCTCCAAACCACTAAGGTCATGGAAATCTATTGGCACTGGTATTGGTCCATCTTCCTTTTCAAAAGAGACAGTAAATAGTGCACCTTCTACATCTGGCGATATCCAAAACTTGATTTCAAATTGTGACTGTGGACAAAGGTGAAAAGATTCACTTCTTATACAAGAAGACTTTTTGGGATCTACACTTAGTACGTAACTTCCATTTGGAGGAGTAGAAGAGGGGGCATTTTTGGCATCAACGACACTGAAACCTCCTGCACGTTTATTTTCAATACAATCGGGAGCCCAACCTTGAAGGGTCCCATCTTCAAAATCATATTTTTCACTTAAAACTAATACAAAACAAACACCAGTTAGAAACAGCAAAAGCACCTGAATCATAGTCAGGGTTTCCTTTGTACCATTTCTGAACAAAAGATTTCCAATGCTGTGGCCTCTTTCTTTTTTTAAGAAAGCGTTGAAATCGCCTTTTTATATACTTAACGCATCGTATCACAGCGAATAATAGTCTTCACTACAACGGTAAGGAAGAAGAAGAACAAAAAAA
Source organism: Lepisma saccharinum (assembly GCA_022664845.1). Taxonomy (NCBI): domain Eukaryota; kingdom Metazoa; phylum Arthropoda; class Insecta; order Zygentoma; family Lepismatidae; genus Lepisma; species Lepisma saccharinum. The sequence continues at coordinate 6,239 of JAGDQP010031339.1, forward strand.
AAAAAAGAGTGGTGTACAAAGTGTTCTAGTTGTAGTTATAATGTCTATAGCTTTTATTATTCCTCTTGTTTCTACCACCCGCTCTTGTAGAGAAAAAAAAGTCATATTTTTTTTCATTTACGAGTTAGTCTCGTCCCGAACCGAACAAAGAAATGATTCTTAACTATTTAATGAACTAAGAAAAAGTCGCACCATTATCACTTACTTATTGCGCGCTTCACCTACTGTATAAGCGTCGTTTTAGAGCTATTGTGTGATACATTTTCGAAGTAACATTATATTGAATAATCAGTTTATTGCATTATGTCTTCTAGATTTGCAAGGGAAGATCCTCTTCTATTTTGTAATCATGTGGTTTTAATAATTCATTTCGTTTTTATAAGCAACCGCAAAGTGTTTCTCGGCTGTTCAACAAAATACAACACAGCAACAACAACTCATTTTTATTGAAGATTAATTAAATTGAATGAATACCTGAAGTGTTTCACGAGGTGACTCTTTTCCATAAACAACAAAATGAAACAATCAACAACACGCAATACGGAAAAGATGTTCCACTCTTTATGAACGGAGCTCAATTTTATTTTGAAATCGTACAAGATTCCGGGAGAGCTCAGATATAAATATTATCACCCTGGAAACTTTATTCCATTATATGAAAAAGCATAATGGATTTTTAGTTCAAGAAAGGCGTAGTTGATTCATTTACAATACGAGATAAAATCAACAGTCTTGCAACAGTTCAACGTTAAACAGACAATATCCATGTTTTAAAACTGAAAGTCCAACACTGTAAAGGCAACGGATTTGCAAGAAGAATTAAATGGACTTTAATTGGACGGTTTCTTAGGTCCCTTGATAGCGAAGCTATAGCTAAAGGGGAATAATCCCGCTCGTTCTATACGTCCGTGTACAGAAATTAAATCTCAGGTACTACATATGATTGAGGTGTCATTCGAAAGGTCTTGACTAACCTAACTAAAGGCCCCTAGAACCGTCTTGATCGGTTAAGTGTTGCCGGCTCATTTGCTAATAATTTCTAAAAATCAATTGTTCAAATTGCTTCCATTCAGTTAGACCTATCTGCACCAAACTGGGCATAAACATTATTCGACACAATACATAAACACTGAGAGGACATACGTTGCCAAGCAACTCACTTAGCAGTGTTGCCAGCCTATTTTCTATAAAATTTTCTTTTCTCACGTTGCTTCCAATATTTTAGTTATACATAATAGCACCAAACTTGGTATAAACATTATTTGGCTCAATATGAACATACTACTCTACATCTACTCTTACGTGATTGAACGATTCTATAGAGCCGAATGGAAAGAAAGTAATGTGATTCGTTCAAATGAACTGAAGTGTTCCCATTATATATATATATATGTGTGTGTGTTATTAATGATAATATAGTAATAATAATATAACTAATACTTTACGGATGGCCTATTGTTTTTTGAACGTATTGAGGGTGTTGCTATAGTTTTACGTCGCCAAAAATGGAAAATTTACAGGAGAAATGGAGTTCGTGGATAAGTAAAGGAAGGTGTCTTATGTAAAACTGGCGCGGCGCTGCTTGTCTAAAGTGCCTAATTACTGTAAATGACGAAGGTTTCTTACACACTTAAAAGGGCAAGGTTCGGCCGTTGTAAGGAAAAGACGATATGAAAACCAATCGCAGCGCCATGAATACGACTCCCTTGCGGTTGCAAATTAGCGGGAAACAGTAGTAACCTCTTGTAGTCGCGTGTGCAATAAAAAAAACCGCACCTGACCTCCACTAACCTCCGAGTGCCCTTGGTCACTACTTTTATTAAATTTCATAATGCGTGTAAATAACAAAGATTTCTTACCCGCTTCAGAGTGCAGTGTTCGGTGGTAACTTTCTGGAGTCGCGTGTGCAATAAAAAAACACTGCACCTGACCTTACCTAACCTCCGAATGCCCTTGATCACTACTTTTATTAAGGTAAGTCCAGATGTTTTAAGTGTCTATAAGTATATCCAAAGCATTGTAAGTGTAAATGAGGGAAAATCCTGAAAACATGCGAAAACGTGCGTATATATAGCCCGAAGTGCATATAGTGTAAAAGTACCGGAATGGGATGTTCAAGCCGCGATGCACCCAGAAATTTAGCTTTCGGAAGTGAAATAGAAAGGAACAGTGAAAATCTGAACGAAAAATATCAAGTGGTTGTCTGGCGACGTAAAACTGCACGGTACTGAGAAATTGTTTTATTGTTACACAGTCTGAATACAATATTTCTTTACGAGTGATTCTTGTGTCCAAATATGGCGGAGTGAGGGAATTTAATGTTAGCGTAGCGGAATTTTGATACTACAATAACGACTTTTTAATCTGAAGGGTTAGTAAGACTGATTTTGCGGCCCGCGAACATCTGTATTACGTTGACATCTGACAATCGCATTTTGTTTGTTTACATGTTCATGTTGAGTTTGTTGACATTGACAATGAAATTTTGTTTACTGTAGTGTTGAGATAATAGATATGTCCGAAATTAAATATTTCCTAGAGCTTAAAAGTGTGCGTGTGAATATTGGAGACCTTAATGGTCCTTAGCAAGAACCTACCATCCATGGAACCTACTAAACAAATTTATGATCAACTGGGTGAATGTTTACAACCACTTCACCCTTGTCTTGTGATTTAGTGCTAACTCCCCACAAATACAGTTTGTTGTACTTCACAGTTCACACTATACTTGATATAAATGATGTATGTGACCAAAATGAGCATTTGATATACACATACTGCCAAGGTCATGTGGACTAGGAATGAGAGTGCCGATTGCGTACAGAATCAACGGAATTTATTATATTTACTCCAAGTGTATGAGGTTTCGATGATAGCATTGACTGTTATCTTGTGATAATGAAAACCAGAGTAAATCTACATAAAATGTGTCGACTATGTATGGGCATGGACAGTAAAACGATTTCAATTTTTAGTTCTATTGGAAGAAAGCACTCTATTACTGAAAGAATTCACAATTGTCTGTCTTTATCGGTAGGTAACTAGTGAATATCTGAATCGAGTAGTTTTAAAGAAAGGATGTATATTCATATATAATTTCAATTATGTTTTAGCTCGATATGATTTTACGATTTCTGCAAGGATGACGCTCTGACGACAGACAAAAATTATACCTAGATGGACAGTATTCTACATATTTAGCATTTCACTTACTGTATAAAAGTGAGATTTCGTTTTTCTCGTCTTGGGTGTGATATTCAGGGAAAATACTTCAAAGGTGGGTAAACTTAACTTTATGGCCTCCAGCAATTGGTAAATATTTACGCTCTATACCACTCATGGGTTAACTATAGTAGTGACGCACCAATTTTTATAAATTTACAGGAAGAATTGAGATAATTGTGTGATGTTTGAGAGTATTAGGGATGTAAATATTGATGTTGGTAACATTTGAAGTGAATAATGATATAGTTTTAGTGTGTTTTAAAGATGTTTTAGGACACTGCATGTTGTGGCGGAAGGAACTATTTTGCGTAGAGTTACAGTTGTTGTCATGTGCAAGGCGGTAAGGCAGTGTTGAAATGGCGCGTCTTTGTGATGATTATGACATTTCTTGCGTTATTTTATTGAATCGTATGGAAATGACGAGGGAAAGTACAGTTATTTAGCAGAGTATTTATGTAAGGAAAGGAAAAGGCCCCGAAACAATTGTACACGACTTTCTAATGGAAATTGGGAGAGTTAACACGCCTGTGTGCTGAAAGTAAGTGTGAATATGTGTCAAAATATATTTTGTAAAGATACATGACCGCACCTAACTTTACCTAACCTCCACGTTCATATGTTCAGTAATTACGAGAAAGGAAAATAAGGAATTATTAATAATAAATGTGAACATATAAAAATACATTTTGTAATGGTACATGACCGTACCTAACCTTACCTAACCTCCACGTTCATATGGTCACGAAGATAATGTACAAAAAGTGCAAGAAAACAATTGCGTAAACCGCTCGCCTCCCATGAACACGTAATGTGTGTGTTTTAAGTGATTTTGGTTTGGTTTTAGTGATTTTAAAATTGGTGCGTCACTACTATAGTAATGCCCCACTCATTCCCGTGCAGAATTGACACAGACACTTTTGTGCAATGTGTCGTGGCGTTAAATGCTCACTCGAGTTGATCAACAGATACAATCATTGCGGTAAGTGCGGACGACTACTAATAGCATCACTAAGTGTTACGAACGATTCATTTTGCATCAAAAATCACGGAATGCGAGTGAGCGAAGATGATTTAGTTAAAGTCAGGGTAGATTATTTCCATTATACGCAATGCAAGGCACGGTTAAGACGCGCTACATGTCCTCGGCCTTAACGCGGACGCAGCAAATCCCATGGACTATGCTTTTCCACTCACCTCGTCCACATATGATGAAATCTAAATTGTAGATTTTGGGGGACCATAAAATAAAGTTAACCCAGTATCCCCCCTTTTTTTCCTAGCGAATTGACAGGACCCATCCCTCGGCGGGTCGTGGCTTACAGGTGCCGTAGAGCTGCTCCATTGTAATCACTTCACTCTTCTCACATATGAAATCTAATCCAAGCAAAACTACCCTAAGTTAACGCCCGGTATTCCGGTAGCAGATCAAAAGAATCCAGAAAATAGGAAATATATGAAATTGTATGAAAAAGTTAAGAGGATAAGGGTTATGAAGTGATTACAATGAAGCAACTCCAGTGGGTTTTTCTGTCATACGTAAGCTGCCGGTATCAAGTTTTGCATTCAGAATTTCACAATTTTGCTCATATGCAGTGCGATATCTATAACAATATGCGATTCACGGCTGCAGTGTTTCTTTACGATATTTTACTCTATTTGCTCGTGCGATCAGCTACCTCTGTTTAGCGAACATTAGCTAAGATTGGGCAAGATTATGTATGTTTCATTACACCCTTATTCTTGTGTGACCTCTGTCGAGACCATGGGAAATTAGACATACGTCTGTTTAACTATCGTTACGGTAAGTAAGATTTGGTGGCATTACTTCCGCGCGTTTCCGACTGTACCATCCACGTAAGTCGAGAAAGTTAGGTTAGGTACAAGTACGAAATAAAACCATTATAACACCCTGACAGCTTTTTTACATAAACGTAAATTTGCTCATGTTCACGGTGAATGTAGTTCTCACATACTTTGATTTTTTTTTCGGCGTTGAATTTTAGGACCGTCCGCCCGATCTTCAGGCCGCTTAAAAATGTAAACTGTTTCTTTTAATTAGGTACTTTACTCGGATTTCATGTCATGTACGTTTGATTTTTTTATAATCAACAGTTATTTGATTGACTTATCCGTCGACATCCTCAGACATGTATGGAAAATCGTCGTGAAGCTTAAGTTTCATTCTGTTGCTTTTGTGTCTTTTCATATATGTTTTGCAAATATCGACTGTCATTTTTTTTAACAATGCTACCAAGTGAATGAAAGGTGTAGAATAAAAGAATAATCTTGTAGCCGCCATTTTTCCCCATGGTTTCCCCTCAGTTTCACCAGATGCATTCTTGGATGATACCTTAAGAAAGGCCCTGGTCGATACTTTTCCTGATCCTCTATCCCGACCTTCGTCATATTGGAAACTAGCGAAAAATCCGAATTCGAACGAAAAGAAAAGGAATACTCCTCCAACTAAATGATAATGTAGGGGTTAAGGGAGACCCTCAACCACTATAGCACAAAGAGGTTGCTTCTCACCTACCATATGGTATGGTACCAGTTGCAACTGACTTCAAAACAGTTGTTATTTTGCGCATCTCACGCGCTTTGCAGAAAAACTCATACAGCGTACCTTCTACTAGTGGCTAAGAGGATTAATCCCAGTTTTACAATCGACGGCTAATCTTCTAGTCAGGGCTAAGTCATATTTTGCTTACGCCGATTGGCCAAAATATGATTTGGCCTCAACTTGGCCGTCGATTATAAAACTGGGGCTAACTTAACTCTCCCTTGAATTTCTTACATTTTCGTGCAACGTAGACCTCTGCACCGATCATAGGTGGTGGCGCAGATTTCAAATTCTGCTCTTACGGGCTATTCTGATTAAGCTTTTCGCTGTATCCCATTAGTCACACGAAGCGTTTTATAATAATAGAAGTTTTAACAGTAAGTAGAGGAAGCATTTTGTTCTCAAAAGGAGGCAAAAACTGGACTTAGGAGGTTTTGATAGTAAACCATCGATATTCTGGATTGTTTCTGGAAATAAACACTATAACCTCTGCCTCGCTCTCTACATTTTCTAAATTCAGACAACTCTTAATAACCACCCGCATCAATATCCAAATTACAGTTGGCTTAACTCCACATTCCCCGGCACACTTCACATCGCGGTTGTACTTTTGACAAAACCTGCGTCAGCATACTGAATCACCAACTACAGACATGGCCATACGGCCCGTGTTTTGTGCGGCCCGTTGCAAGAGAAAAAAACTATATTAAACTGTAATCAAATTAATTGAACAACTTATACTTACGAGCGTTGGCGTAGCATTCTGGAGAACGGTGGGTTCCATTCCAGAGGCGACCATCCTGACTGAGGTTCTTCCTCAGCCACGCCAGGCAAATGCCGGGATGACACCTTCAGCATAGTTATCCCGGTCTGAGCCTTAGATACCTAAAGGCCATAAATAAAATTCAAAAAAATGATTTAACAAATATATATAGCCAGGGTTTGGGTTTGTAGGAAATCATATTCAAGCTTGCCCATTAAAAGGTTATAGGAAGGGGTCACTCTCGTACGCATGGCTGTGCCTCGAATCTTGTTTGTCGAAAGTGAATTTGTTACAGATGAGAACTAGGTAGACCAGATTTAGAAGGAAAGTTAGGGATAAATTGAATGGAATTTATTTGTTTGTGGCTCAGGCTGGGATAGGGTAGGGAATTGGTTGCGGGAAGGAGTCGGCCAGGACCTAAGTTGTAGGTACCATCCCGGCATTTGCCTGGTATAATCGAGGAAAATCCTTAGAGAAACCTCAGTCCATACTTGGCCATTGGTATCGAGTGTAGGACCTCCCGACGTGTTTTCGACTCGCAGTTATCTATCTCGAGTGTGTGAATTACGGAAATTTAGAAGGGGAGATTTCACTGATAAGAAATAACAACATGGCTCATATATTGTACATACCCACAAACACAGGCGGGAATACACTCCCCCTCATCTCCCCTCCCCCCGGTAATTCGCACACTGATCTCTCTTCTTACTCCAATCATCCTTGCGTGTTTGGTCCGCCTGTTTTTAATTCTTTTGCCGTCATGACCTGGCCACTCAGTTTATCGTATAGTAGCAGCGTAGCCTGACGACTCCTCTCTCATTTTTTCTGTCCTTTACCATGAAAGTGTGCCCAAGACAAGTTTTCTAGCTCAAATAGGTGGTGAGATATGTGAATCAAAATGAAGAGAATTAACTTTTTTTTTCAAATTTCAATTATGGGAGAACGGCATGCCCAAATAGAAAAAAAATGACTTGCAGTTTTCATACTCTCCATAGGTATATTTTATGTGTCAAAAATTAATTAGAAAACTAAAAACAACTTCCAAATTAATTGTTGTAAAACATGTTAAAAAGATAATGTAGAAACAGCAGTATTACACAGGAGACTGAAATTTCCAACTTCTTTCCTACTTCAAGATTCGTGATGCAGTCAACAGTCCTTCAATAAACAAACACTAAAGTATACCTCCTATAAAGTATTTTGGAATCCCCATTGCCTAGTACACTCAGATGTGAAAGATCCAAATGCCATTCTCAAAATGGCTGTCTGATTTCCTGTTAATATATTATAATTCAAGTAGTCGCTAGAGCTCAGGCGCTAGCGCGTTAAACTATGAATCGAGCAGCCCGAGTTCAAATTCTGGCTAGGATGTTGCAGACTTTTTTTTTCAGTACTTCCATGCCTGACTTTCTGAGATGCACTCAACCTCCTACTAAATTGAGTACCTGTGTCCTTGTAATCCTGGGTACCGGGAAGGTAAAGGCGGTCGAGCGTGGGACTAACCATCTTACCTCAGTTCGCGCTGTAGGTCGAGAATACGTAAAGCGGTTAGTAGTTTATCTTGATTTGGCAACATTACCGCTCGCACTAGCTACAGCATTATTACACGGAAAGAGTACGTCTTGTGAGTGACGGAATGTTCGAAGGTCAGACTGGGATAAAAAAAATAGGACAGGTTCTGCAGCAGGTTCATTGCATTTGCCAGTTTTAGGGGAAGGGGATGAATGAGTCCAGTTCTGGTCATGATCGTGTTGAGATTCGGAGTGAGGGCGTCCTGCGGTGGACTATTTTGAGGCATGAATCTTTCAGTCTTAGATAGTGTGTATGAGCTGCGTTCAGTTTGTTGGAAGACCTTGAAGGCTAGGATGCTACTGAGTGAAAAATTGGTAGCGTGGGGGAGCTTCGCGGTGTGCCGGTTGGAGTTTGGATGATTTCTGACAAGGGCCAATTATGTACGGATGAAGTGGCTGGGATATCCACGATCGGTGAGAGCTGAGGAGAGGATAGTGAAATAATTTTGAAGTAGGCCGTCATACTAGCAGATGCGAGTACCTCTGACAGTAAGAGCGTATGGGAGATATCGTTTGGTATGGACGGGAGATATTGCATATTGTTGGTAGGTTTGATGTGGACGCCTGGCCCGAATTCTTGAGCCAGACATCCACATCTAGGAAATTTGTGTCCATTGGAGAAAGACCAAGTGAATGAATATACACTGCTTGACAGTTGCTAGGGAATAGTGAAATTCGGCATATTTTTTTCTCTGTGGCTTTGTATCTGCCCGAAGCAACTAGTAGATGGCAGTAGGGAGTAGTCGTGACCTTGGGAATAAACAACAGTGCGAGTCGAATCACCTTTATCAGTAAAACTCGACCATAGTCAGTCGAAACGTAGTATCAACGGTAGACGGTCTAACATAGTAACGGTACATTTCATTGCAGTACTGTCGTGTAAAATGGATTTTCTATTGGAAGATGGCAGGAAGGGGTCATCAGAGTGATTACGATCGTGGAAGGGCAGAGCACGTTCCCCAGTCTCTCCAGACCAGTTGGTGTCCTGAATCGATCATCACACTGAACCGGGATTCATCTGAGAACATCGTCGTTGATCCCAAATACGGGGTTCTATACACCACTGTAATCTGGAACGACGATGTTCGGGAGATAATGGTGTATACCGAACTGGCTTCCGAGCATATAACCCGAAACTATTCAGTAGTTGTGAAAGTGTTCTGAGGAATAAACGGGTGCCCGACGCACTTGCAACAACTTGAGCAATCTGCACAGGAGTAGCAGATCTATTCCTTTTAGCCAATAGGGCTACATAACGATCCTCTGGAGCTGTGATACTTCTTCCTCGACCTTCACTATGCACAGGAAGGACCGTCCTCTAGACACAGCGGCTTTTTCAGACGGAAGATCACAATCGTTACGACTCTTTATCACACACACAACCTCCGTGACATTTTGATCTGCCTCAAGGTGACCAACTGCCCTTCCACAATCATAATCACTCTGACGACTCCTTCCTGCCATCTTTTAATAGATAATTCATTTTAAACGACAGTATTACACTGAAATGTACCGCTACTATGTTGGACCGTCTACCGTTGATACTACGTTTCGACTGACTATGGTCGAGTTTTACTGATAAAGGCGCTCGACTCGCACTGTTGTTTATTCCCAAGATGCGACTGACTACACCCTAGTGCCATCTATTGGTTGCTTCGTGCAGATACAAAGCCGCAGAGAAAAAAATAAATGCCGAATTCCAGTTGTCAAGCAGTGTATTTTCAGGACAACGTAAGACATACGTAAAGGTTGTCTTTTGTAAATAATTTTAAATTTCTTTCCTTCCTATTTTAAGTTTTGATTTCTACCATGGGTGCAAAACGTTTATAAGTGTTATAGTAGTGTGAATATTTCTACAACAGTGAATTGGGCATTACATGTAAGTAATAACCTCGTCGTGTATTATGACCACATATACTTCAAAAATTCTAGATAAGTGCCATGATGTGTTTTAAAATAGATAAAACTAGAAATAAAGATAGTACCGTGATGTGAGTGAATTCACGTTATAATAATAGATAATGATAGAAAATATGAAAATGTTTAATAAAAAGAAAGCAAGAAAGGAAGGAAAGCAAATTAAAATGGACGTGTATTAATGTGATTGAAATGCGAAATTTGAATGTGATTTTTGTATTTGCAGATTGAAGAAAGTGATCAGCTTCCTAAACAGATCTGTCATGCTTGTATATATAAAGTGGAGTTGTTCTCGGAGTTTAAAGAACTCACGAAGAAGACTGACAGAGAATTTAGAAATTTTCTGAGCCTCTCCAGTAAACGTAAATTACATTCCAAGGGAGAGAAAAGAGTAAGTATTAATATATTTTCTTGCCTCATTACAGTTAAGAACAAAACACCACTCCGTGTATTTTTTTTTAATAGATTGGTCTAACATACTACCAATTTGTTTAGATATGCTAAAAGAGTTTTCCTTTCATGCCCGAAACTAGAGTAACACCGATTCTTTACATGATCCTGGCCAAAATTCGCTGTATTATTATTTACCCCAGACATTAAGCATCCCGTCGCTCACAGAACATACTCTTCCTGAAACTCCGGCAGTTGCATTTCCTCCATCTTAATTACCTATGTTCCGCCTAAGAACTACGTTGAAGAAACACAAACACTTCTAACCATCCGCATCAATAACCGTCGTTACTTCTTCAAATCAAAACTACCTCAAAACATCTTCCCATACTAGAACGTACTTCGCATCACAGTCGCACCTTTGACGAAACCTCCCTGAAAATGTTCGATCCTGATTCATGTGCCACAGTCAGGAAGAGATGGAAGCGGACGTATGTCTCTTATCCTCTCCGCCAGTTCAGGTTTGACCAAAATCTTAGTTTCAGTGTAGTTCATAACAATGTCCACCAGGAGGGGGTGCTCGTCTGTGTGTATAGTTTGTCTATAATATTTTGTGTGTATAGTTGGTCTTAAAATGGGATACATCCGTAGAGAGGCATGTCTCTATATATAAATTTGAAAGTGACTATGTTTGCGTTATCATCACGCAAAAAGTGCTTGACCGATTGGAATGATTTTTCGCACATGATCAGATACTGGACCGGACTTGGAGGTTATCATATCACTTTGATTCTAAAATTATTATCTTCAGAGATAATCGACCATCTAATTGTCCATTGAATTCCAATGGCGGTGGTAACAACCATTGGAAAATTTAAAAGCAAGCACGCGGCAACCCACACTGCATTGTTGTTCGACAGGTTGACTACCTCCAAGTGGTCAAATTTCGCATGACTATCAATTCATTAACAACGGCTATCGTAGGCAACACACCCCTAAAAAGCTGATTGGTCACAGTCCCGATGACTGTTGGCAACATATTTTATTCACCCTGCACCAACGGGCGGGCATATCAGCTAGTATATGTATAAATTTGAAAATTCTTCAATTTCTGGTTTAGAGAATTTGCTTTTTTAACAAAACGACCCTTGCACTAGAGATGGCTAGTTCTTCAGGAAAGGATTGGAACATATCAACATTTTCCCTTCATTAATAAAGCGCATTTTTGTTCTGTTCTAGAGAATTTGTTTTTTGTTAGTGTAAAATATTTTAGACTAACCTGTAGACTGAGTGATTTTATCCGGAAATAATAGGTTTACGTGAAACATTCGGTTTATGAACCTTGGGCAAACCTAAATAATGGGAATTGAAGGGGTCGGAAATTTTACTTATGTTTTTATTTGTCTTGGAATAGGAACGCCCTTTGTATTGTTTTTTACCCGTTTTTTAACTTGATGTATTGTGCGAAAATGGAGAATAATTTGGATCTGATAACATATTTTTTGCTTTTGCAATATGTGGGACTTCAGTCAAAATAATGTATTTGTTGTCTTTATATCACTTCTAATGCACCAACAATCATGTAGCTTTCGTCATTTGTTTAAATTTTTAGTATTATATATGATACTAAATTGTTGCCTTGTTCTAAAGGGAAAACACAGTGCTATTTGAATTTATCTTGTGTTTCTAGGTTAGATACAAGTCTAATGGATCTCTCAAAACATACAAAACCATTAATCGGAGAGAGGGTGCTGGTTTGCATGAAAAGTTAAATCCTGCGTGTGTGTTTCTTTATGTGATTAATTAAGTTAGTACCAAATTATCTGTGATGCGTGGAGAAATAGGTTTGTGATCTAGAAGCCATTTTCTGCGTAGTATATGAATCTTATCTTTGAACTTGTTATTTGGCTTACGACCTTGGTTTGCAAGTACCCCCCCTACACTTGTTCAAATTTATCCCCACGTGTAGGAGGAGTTAATTTTCATTATTTGGAATCTTAGATAATAATAGCCAGCACATGAATCCAGGATGTAATATTTAGTTTGAATATTTTTTTTCTTTACTCTCGTTTCTTCTGTTTTTACGGTCTTTATTTTGAAAACGACTTACAGAGTCGAAACATTAATACTATATTAATAGCGGTTAGCTTGTAACTCTGCACTGCAAACACGGGAGTAAATCTTAGCTTCATAACCTCTTCGCGCACTATGTTTAATTTCCTGGGCAGATTTCCAATTGTTTCCCGAGATAAAGTATGAGAAGAGGAACTAATATCTCGTGTTCGCCTACTTTTTATTGGACAAATATGGTGTTCCCACAAACTTAAACTACATGTACGTAAGTGTGAGGTTTCGTTTTGTTAGCACAAGCTGTGCTTGCAACAAACAGACATATTCTTGTGCAGTTCATAATTCATTTTGTATGTTCAAGTTAGTGTTTCTAATCTTCATATAACGCTTTGTGCGAGTTTATGAATCTTGTATTAAAAGTCTTAATTTCTTTCAGGCCCGTAAGAAGCGAAAAATTGCTGTCGAAGAAAACAACAAACAGAAGTCGCACTGTATACAAAAAGTGACTGGTGAGTGTCGTCTTACTAGGCAGGAACTTCGAAGACTAGGTGTAAACAACGAAAAGACAGCTGAATGTGCTTTGGAACCCGTGGTTCATGAACAGTCTCCAGTGGTTGTGAACTTAAAAAGTGAACAAGATGATCAGTGGAAGAACACAGAAGAGAATGTTTCACATTCCGTACAAAACGTACAAGCTTCGGAATGTCTTTCTGTCAAGCAGGAAGTTAAAAAAGAATGTGGAAATAACAACACGGCAAAGTCTCCTTTAAGTGGTAAGAAACTATCAAATACATTAAAGACAAAGCTTGACTTAATTATTTCTAGAAATGTTAATGGTTGGTTCCATGAGAAAACCGTAAAGAAGAAGCTTGACTTAAGATCTCGTCATGAACTGAATGAAAAATCAAATAAATCACGTCGAAAAAAATCACGTCACGTAAACTTTCATGAGGTGGAAAATGAATCAGTTTTTGAACGCGAGGAACGACCTCTACCTACATTGTTTGTCAGTACTGAGAGTGAATGTAATCTTGAAGTTAACAGAAAAGAGTCAGAATTTAATATTTCGCATTTCATGGAGAAGGTTGTAATGGATTGTTTAAGCGACAGTCAAAAAAGTGAAAATATCACCGAGGAAGAAAATACACTGAAATGTCGAACAGATAATGAACCAATTTCTACAGGCATTCAACCACCACAACCACTAGTATTTGTTAGTTCTGAGTCATGCACTGAGGAACAAGAAGCTTTTTCAGATTTTGATCGTTTGAAAAAAGAATTTCATTTGGAGTTTTTTGATGAAAATGAAGTGGAGAGTGTTAATAGTAGCTTTGAAAGAGAGAGTAATCAAATAGGTAGTCTTTCAGAATTCGAGTCCCCCCATGTAGATGATATGGATGATCATTCGGAAACTGTGAGTGCTGATAGTGTTAATATGTTAGACAAAGTGAATATGTGTAATACTAATGCTTCAACGAAAATAAAACAGGAGCGAGCTATTATTAAGGATTTAGTCAGTATGCCTGTGCATGATGAGGTACAAAATATCAAACAAGAAACAGAAAGGTAAGTTGCTACTTCCTTTTATCGTTTTGAGAAGAACAATTGTAAGATACCAGGGATGTTCTAATAGAGGTTATGCGATTTCGTCAAGAACGTGAAGTCAAACGTCACAGCTTAGTCCTGCCCAGTAAGCCCACTTAAACTCCAATCTAAAACATTGTTCTCAGCTAACAAAGTTGGCGGCAAGCTCTGTACTTGTCTGGTAGCCAATGAGGTGAGGTAGCCTTGGTCGATGCTCTGTTGTTTTTTTGGCTTCACACTCTCGCTGGGCATGGGATAGTTATAATCATATCCTCTATTAGATCCTTGTAAGATACGTAACATATTCGGGTCATTCCACAGAATTTCGACAACAGGTGGTCGCTCGACTATTTTTGATTTTCTTCATATTGGGTACATTGAATGTCATATAGAAGCGAAATTGAATTTTTTTTATTGCTTACAGTTGAGGATATACAGGGTGTTCAAAAATGAGGTTCCCTAAAATTTTGTTGAATACACCAAATCATAAAGTTACACATATTTCACAAATCAATTGAGGTATTTGAATAATTCAAAAACATTTTGAATATAAACACCTCAGAGAATATTGAAAGCTATGTCAGCTCAAGAAGTCTGTCGAACAGCGTGGTTTAAACATTTGTAAAATATAGGGGAATTTCTCATTTTTAGATTATTTTTTTCCCCTGATTCCATGGAAAGAGATAACAAGTCGTTTACTTTCTTATTCTTATCTACTATTGTCACTCTAATGACAGAAAAAAAATAACTGCTTGTGCCCTTTTCTTTATATCGACACTTCAATTTCATAAAAAAAAAAAATCAAATTTGTCAACATTCGAGACGGTTTAAATCAAAAGGGGAAGAAAGTACATGAACCAAATTTCGCATAGGAGTTCCTTTGTTTATGTTCAAAAACCCCTTTTGTATTCTTTCAGCGTAATCATTTAAATCACAAACCTTAAGCACAAATAGATTACGCTGTTCGTTCTTTGTTGGTGTACAGAGCTATTTTAGCTTGCTTCTTAAGGAAAAACTTATAAAAAAAGCAGTCGTCTCCGATCTGATGTTATGAACTTTTCCGGAGTTGCGGTTTTATTGGAAGTTACGTAAGCAGTCATTTTATTCTTTTCGTTATTCATTCAAAGACCATTGAATTCAAGGTTATTTAGTTGGCCGCACGCAGTATGTATTCTGACATTGACTCCTCTTTGAGAACTCTTCATCATGGTGTACCTCAAGGTAGTGTACTCGGTCCTTTTCTCTTCTGCTTGTACATAAATGATTTTCCACCTGTATTACAGCACTGTAAATACCATCTGTATGCTGACGACTTTCAAGTATATATCTGTCGTGTTCTCCAGATGAGCTACCCATATATATTGATAAATTGAATGAGAACTTACGAAGAATTGTTCAGTGGTCAAATGATAACGGTTTGAAATTGAATTCATCTAAATCTCAATGTCTATGATATTTTCCGTATCAAAGCTTTGCTTTTATAAACTCAAGATAAATAAAATAATAGCTGAGCAAAGCAAATACGTTTTAATTTAAAAACTAAAAACGTGTAACGGTTTCGCCAGTTAACTAACAACTTGGCTTCATCAGACACACAAATTCACATAAACAATACAATTTCTATGAGACAGCCATCTGATTCCTGATTGGCCCCTTGCCAGCCAATCCCGTACCGACT
>JAGDQP010031340.1:0-21995 GCA_022664845.1 Lepisma saccharinum
CATCGGTTCAAACTTATTTGCATATGGGAGTGATTAGAAGTCAATGATAGGGGTTTCCGGTATCGTAAAGAGTGTCTCAAATAGTGCTTATCGGATACATTAAGAATCTAATTGTACATTGGGCACATTAAGATTTTGTTATATACAAGCTATATATGTCGAAACGATACTTAATTATATGTTACCGTTCAGGCACAAATGCACACACACGTGGAAGGGGGTGGAGTACAAAGGGCAGGTGACAACAAAACCCAGACGCTTACATTTTACAAAGCAAACAAACAGGACAAGTCACTAGAACACGCCAAGATGCGTGACATTACAAAAAACTAGTGATTCTTTGGACTTCGATGGATCCGTGCGTGTTGTAAGAAAGCAATGCGTGTACATGGAATTGTATTTAACTACACGATGCCGTCTAGTCCCCCCACAAGCCAATGTTACTTCTGTCTTACTCGCCTCGAAACGGTTGGGTGGTAACAACAACAGAAAAAAAATTTCGTGACCACTAAAATTCTACTAAAAGTGAATGAAATTGTGTCTAGAGAGGATTTAACAGGAGTAGGTGACTTGACTGGCTTCCATAACATGAAACAAACCACCTTCCCACTACTTGATGAGGCCTCTCCAGGCGGGAGGAGTTGGTCTACTGCTCCCACGCTGACCAGAGAGCCGAAACTATCAACTGTGATCGCCACTGTCTTTTATTTATAGCAACTCTTCAATTGCATCAGGATGCTGGGTGAGCACCGTTCCAGACCCTCTCGCTTTGGAAAAAATCCCTTGACAGCCGGGATCGAACTCGGGACCCCAATATCAGCAGTTAGCGACGGTAATAACTAGACCAGCAGGGTGGTCATAAGATTTTTTTATTTAAAAAATGTCACCTCACCGGGATTCGCACCTGGATCATCCAATCAGTTCTCCGGTATTGTAGCCATTATATCAATATGTCAGTTCCTCAGCTACTGCTTGTCAGTGTTACGTATGGTTCAAGCTGTAATGCGCCTTCTCGTGAATGGCGCAGCCTCAAGAAAACTTCCTAAGTTGAGACACTTCCTGAATAATGGTTGTGAGAAAAATTGTTACATATTTTCTGCTTACTTTGATTTAGGAATCCCTAGAATTGAATTTTAGTTTCATTTCACTGTTTGGAAAGGTACATTTTTTGGGTAGTTTAATAGGATATAATAAGATTTTGTTTGTCTGGTGAGGCGTCTCTCAATACCTTTGGCTTGGCCGGACGAGATTGGGTCAAGGTCGAAATCCACCTCTGGCCGAATCCCAGAAAGATCTATACACATTGGATTTTGCGGATTTATTGGATTTTTTTTTACGCTTATGAATTGTAGTAACACGTATGACTACGCCCGCCTGAAAGTTAGATGGATGACGCCAGTATTGGGGAAAAGCTTCTGAGAAACGGAATTTTAAACGTAGTGAACAGAGTGCTTATACTTTTAGTACGATACCAGTATTTCTAAATCACCAGTTGGCCGAAAGGTTAGCATGATCGTTTTTACTGTACGTGCTTCCGCATTTAAATTCTGCGTCTGACAGAATCCTTGGCCAGACTTGATTTGTTATTCAGTATCACGTTGTCCAGTACGTAATTGTTTTGCTTTCTTAGTTGAAAAGTTTTTGCGAACTTTGGATTCAAAAAATAGTTTACATTCGCTGTCGTTACCTTGAAACAAATTAACTTTATTTACAGTTTAAATTTTGTGTTTATAGTTTAAACTAATAAATCTACAAAGGGTACCACCGAGATTTACGTCTTATCACTCCCAACAACATGCTATAGGTCGTAAACTATTGGTCTTTAATGTGCTGTTGTGCGAAATAAAAGTAAATATGAGATGTATTTACCTTCTGTGACATTGACTGGACGAGCTTTGGTTTGTAGTCGGTGAAACATTGGTGGCGCTACAATCGAAAACTTGATACGTTACTTTTAACACAGAGATACACATCTTTCCGTAAAGGTTATGATCATCTTCGATCAGATGGGCTTATAAATAATGCAATGAACATGGCAGAACGAGCTTTGCTTTGTGAGCGGTGAAAATTTGGTGGCGCTACAATCGAAAACTTAATACGTTACTGTCACCATGGAGCTTCACATCTTTCCGTAAGGTTATATCCCTTTTGTTCGCTCTAATTTCAACAAATTAGTAAATGGGTTTTTCTACAATCTTAAATATTATTGCTGTTATTATTATTAATTTATTATTATTTTACTTTTGGTGCATGGTTTGGAAAGCGACTTTTTTTGTCAAATATGAATAATATGTAATGAACCATGTAATAGAAATAGCTGCGTACGATATTTCACCAGCTACAGCTCCACAAATACCCCTAACTAATGAGTTTTTGTCTCTTGTAATTTTCTTCCCTACAGGGATCATAGAAACACTTTACGGTTTAAGTCCACGACCAAGTTTTCGTGCGTCTTCTGTATGTGATCTCCTGGGCGTCACTACATCTTAATTAGGTATAACAGGGTTGTAAACACCCTGTTTCAAGACATGTTTTTGTTTCTCTCTATCCTCAATCAAAGTGACTTGAAGCCCAAGTTAAGCCAAGCAGAAAACACGTTCTAGGAAAATGTGTACATGAGCGCACGTTTGCGTTGCGTATGAGTGTGTGTGTGTGTGTGCGAGATTTTCATTAGGAAATCTTTGTTAAAAGAGATACCCGGAAGATCCTTCGTAAGTCTTTTTCATTTAACATATGACGATCAGTAAATAACAACGTGTATACTATTTCTCTATACGCGCGAGAATGTGACCCCATTTTCACCTACCTAAAAACAGACTTTGAAAAATAAAATAGAGAGAAAAAGCACAACTTTTTCTTAATTACTCGTTCATAGTTTTGTTTAACAGCCGCGTCGGCAGCTTTTGTTTCATAAAGGAGGAAAGTGCATCCACCATCAGAGGGAGCGCGTGCATTTTAATTACGTTTTCTGGTTTTCTTGTTTACATCGGTATGTGTAGTAAATAACAATTTCACTTTCTCGAGCAGTATTGCCAGACCCTGCACGTTTTTAAAATAATTCTACCTCATAGTGTTCTGCTGACTCTTAGGCCGGCTTTTCATGTAGGCGCTCGGCGCGTACTTTACTAGCGAATATAAGTGTTTCAATTGGCTATTCAGCCTAATCGCAAGTAAAGCGGCTAGCGCGTGCATGAAAAGCTGGCCTGAGAGAGAAAAAACGAAGTATCTTTCATTATAATTGTTACTCAGTGTGCTAAGATTTGCAGTAACGCTTGGTGGTTTTTATAAAATGTATGTACGTACGTATTTTTATAAGTCCTTTAAATCCACGGTATCCTGATCAATGCAGAATAGACAACCTAGACACACCAGGCTTCAAACCTTATTTAATTAAGTCAACTTTAAACATCGCAGAACTCGTCTCCAAATAAATATATTGAAAATGTCCCCAAAGTATTGCTAATCAGAAATCATATTTTTTGCCACTAAACCGTAATTCAAATCCCCCTAGAGTTAGCAACTTTTCCCCAAATTCGCAACACTACCCGTAGTGCATTGGGTCAGCAATGTATCGTGACACAATGTTAAGGCTGTTTTTCTTGCAAGCGTGCGTTGCTTACTTTGCTTGCGATTTGGGTTAGTAGCCAATTGAAATACATGTTTTATTGCTTGTTCTACGTGTAACGCGTGTTTCATATGGCTACTCACCCAAATTGCAAGCAAACCAAGCAACGCACGATTGCAAGAAAAGCAACCCTTACGGGATCAATATACGAAATATTACAGACGACGGGCCTACACACAAGTGTCACTAGTATCAAAGCTGTACGCACCATTGACCCCTATCTAAAAGCGATACTGGACTGATCGATGCCTTTAAAACGTTGATGAAGCCACGGAGCGGAGGGGATAGTTAAACACCGATCGTCCATTTCCAGTCGAAACCAATATGTACCAAATTATCAGTTCTAATTCAGGTTTTTACGCTTCTTATAAAAGGTCTTTTAAATTTATGTCTAGTATGCACAGTCTATTAGATATCTATTATATGCACAATCTATTAGATGTATATCTGTAGTATATGCAGAATCCAGTACATACATAACTCAAGAATTGAGATTTAAGCATAAAAACGGGCCGCACGACGATAACAAGCGCAAAACAAAGTTAGAACTGAAAATTTGGTCCATATTGGTTTAGACTAGAAGTGGATGATCGAGGTTCAATGTTTGCTTTGGCGTCAATCTTTCAACAATATTCGATCACTCCAGTTTCGTTACATCGAGCTGGATGGTTTCCCTAATCAATAACAGTAGTCTGCCTGAAGAGGAGATTGAACTTTCACACGCTATTTCTCCAGCTTGGTTTGTTAAATTGATAAAATTACAATTCCTTTGTAACCTTCACGACTTGTTAGAATTCCCATTATAGAATTTGCTTAACCAGAAAGCTTGTAATGATTGAATTTCTTAACGTGATGATTGAATTCTTGTTAAAAAGGACAGTAGTTCCGTGTTGATGATGAATGGTATTAAAAAACTGAAGGGACATTGACTTACTTGGACGGATTAGTCTACTTCTGTCACGTCATTAATGCGAACAGTGCCCGTATGGCGCCGTCTGATATGTGCGTGCTGCTTTTTTTTTTAAAATAGGACAAATACACGGTGTTTATGTAAGATTTATTCAATTTGTGAATGGCTTCCTCCAGCCCTTGTAGCATAAACGTGTTCGTTTTAAAGGTATTGTAAATAAACTGTCAGTTTCCAGTACTGGATTGTAGTATGACTTTTTTTTTTTTTTTTGTACAAAATTGCCGAACTGCTGGTACAAATTCAAATCTAGAGTTCACACTTTCAGGGAATAAATTTGATAACCACTGTAAGGTTACAGATGGTTTAGTTCCTTATTCAAATCGCTTGATTGTCTGACCCAGATCTTGTACAGGGTGTTTCGGATGTTTGACAAACGTCGCCAGCTTACTTAGGACATGCAAAGAAGTTTAAAAAAAGGACATAGTATGCGCCATGGGTCAAATCGTGGAAATAGTAAGGGAAAATAAAACACAGTTGAAAGTGAAAATTAAAAAGAAAAAAATAAATCAGCACGGTCAGTGTTAGGGCCGCGTACACTTTCGATTATTTTGGACTATCCGATGATGATGGGTGTTCTGCCAGAAGGCAGGTTCTCCGAAGGTCACTGGACAAGCTGAACCAATAGTAGTTTGTCATTGCCATCCATCGGATGAAGATGATGTCCTAAGGAGGAAACCTACAGTTTAACGTGGGGGTCGAACCACTTGTGCCTCCATCGGGAATCGAACCCGGGACCCTTTGATTGCAAGACAATGTGCGTTACCACTTATATCCACAGGGGATGAGATTTTTCATGAGTAAATCATCTGGGTGTGCCTGACAGTGTACGGGAAGAATCAAGTTTTAAGAGACAGAAGATGTTACAATGATAACAACAGCTTTGAAAAAAAAAAAAAATCAGTTACCTATCAGACGAAACCACAACCACGAAAACATTATCTTTAATGTAAAAAGGAAACCTAAATTGTACATATAAGCTTTGTTCGTAATTTGGATTGAGATTTGAAAACTGAAATGAAATGAAATAAAATTCTGGAGTGGTTTGTATATATATATATGAAGATGGGGTGAGTCGAGATGAAATCTTCACATGGAAAATATCTAATTCGTTTCCTGAACACACGCACAATGAGATTAAAAAAAAATCTAGAAGGGAAGGAAAGGACCTGCTGGTTGATGAAAAAAATAAAATTAAAAAAAAAAACGAATGAGCGAATATTTGTCGAAGTACAAAGAAGCAAACGACGTCACCAGGACGAATGACGTGCAGCTGTTTCCCCCTCACTAATGACATTCGTTTGTTCCAGCAGTACAAGGAAGGCTGGATACCACAAACGCTGAAAAATAGGTCCAGAGATGTTTGATGCATGAACCTCCTTGGTGAAGGAGCTGGAGTTCTCCAGACAAGAAAGAAAAAAATAGATCCCTAGTAGTACGTTCGGCTTCGGGTTTGCAGCTCTCTCAAGCCGCTCAAGCCTACTTTACGAAAGTCTGTCCCTGTCATTCGGTGACGTATCTTTGTTGTTTTTTAGTAACAAGATGGTATAATTGAGGTAATACTGGGTTCCTAGTAATTTCCTTACATGTGTAGTAGAGACAGAACAGTGTACAATGGCTTCATTTTAATAATGTATGTACATTTGTCCTTTTTATCTAACCTATAGAATGTAATATTGGTACAATTCCATAAAACTGTTATCTGTTCAAATGTAAACTCATTGCACGTCCTCAAATTATTTACTGGTTGGGTCAGTAATGTAAACTCGTTAGAAGTTTACATCTGGTTACCTGGTCAAAGAAGTAAAACTCGTTAGATGTCCTCAAAGGGTTACCTGATCATCAATGTAAACTTGATAGATGTCCTCTAATGGTTACTTGGTCAATAATGTCCACAGATGTTTACATGGTCAACTCATGTACACTCGTTAGATGCTCTCAAATGGTTACGTGAATATGAACGAAAACTTGACCGAAGAAACTTTATGCTGTTTAATAATTTCTTAATTAGGATAGACACTAATAAATATGGCAAGAACTGTTACTCGATTTCTCAGATGGAGCCCAAACAAACCTTGTGAATACAGTAAGCTTACTTATTATCAAAAGGGTGTGTTATATTTTGCAAGAAGAAGAAATGTCTTCGTTTGGGTTGATGTAACTTAAGTGTAACAACAACAAAATTTTCGTGCTGTGACGTTAATTGCAGTTTTCCACTACACCATTAAGTCATTACCAGTACCATCATCATACCTCCTACTCCATCTCCAAATATGTTTGTCCAAAACATAATTAGATCAGAATTAGCAGTTGTCCGAAGAGGAAAGCACAAAATCGGGATGAATGCCTTGGAGGATCTGTCGCTTTCGGAAGAACATTGATGATGATGATGCTATTTTTTTTCTGTTTGCTATTTATGGAAAGTACACGTGCAAGGGATTAATTTCAAAATGTCTTCTTAAGATATTATTTTATTATATTTGCAGGCTTGTCTTTAAAAATTTAGTTCCTCTCTGTGTGTTCAGACGAGAATTTTGAATGCAGTTGTAGTCCAGAAGGTTATTCTTCTTGTTTCTAGCATTTTTCTGCGGTTCCATTACTCTTAACCACAAGAGATGTTTGAAATTTATCGGCATGGATGTACTGTTCCGGATTGTTTCACGACATTTCCAGAATTTTTAGTGCGGAAGCCTTTTCACTATCTCATTCTGAACAAAAGAGAAACTGGGACACATTCTCTCTAAAGTATTCCATGTAGATAGGAGACTTGAGACCAGAATTGATAAGCAGTTGCGTTAAAATACAATAAGAAGGAGGAAAGAAAGCTCTTTTTTGGATTTATTTTCTGTGTATTCGTGTGTCCTTTCTCCGTAAAGGATAAAAATCGAGGAATCGTTTGATTCCCATGGGTTCGATCGGAGGACCACTCGTGCAGAAATCCTAGTGGTTTACCCACGTCCTTCTAAGTCTGACCTGTGGTTCCCCATTGGCCTATATTGACTCACCACATAAACCTTTAGGTTCCTTCCTATTTCCCGTTGGTGTTTCTCCAGTCACTTTGCTCCAGTTCGATTCGTGCTCACTTTCATCTCTTTCTCTCTCTCTCTCTCTCTCTCTGGATATATGGGTCTGTGGGTGGGTGTATTTTTTTTCTTTATTTTTGTAGGAAAAAATCTCCAGTTCTTTCAGTCGTCTATCTCGAGACTTGATGGTCGTCTTAGGTGCGGTCACTTGTCTTCAGATTTTGGTGAGCGTAAATTCAATCCTCGGTGGAGCATAGTAGCTATAGCGTTTGCCAATTTTCCTCAATTTCGTCTCACCTTTTCCGTTTCTTGTGGTAGCTTGAGAAGGAAATGCGAAAAGAGCGCTTCTTCGTGGAAACACGAGAACTTTCATCAAGTAAACTATATTATTAATACCAGAGGTCACCACTACAAGTGCGTGATTGGTCTCCTTGGTTACGATCTGGAAAGAGAAGAAAAAAATGTTGGAGAGGTGATGGTTTCTCATGCTTCTATTTCGAAATCGAGATTTTCTGTGATTATTGAATCAGGCTCAGAACAGGGTGCACTGTAAGGTGTGATGTTTGTCCCCCCCCCCACACACACAAAAAAAGGATGCAATTGAGCTGCATCAATAAAGTGGAGTTATTTTATTATTGCATAAACATATTCATTTTCAGTTCTGGCAAAGGGAAAGTGATGTTCAAATGTATTTCTTACTTCAGATTTGTTTCACCGAGTGATTATAGCTCCGTTGGTAGAGCGTTAGCTCCACATTCGGTAGGTTCTGGGTTCGATACCAGCAGTCGAGCATCCTCACGTAGGGTTTTCCATGATTTTTCTCTGTTGCGCCAGGCTATTGCTGGGATGGTACCTTCAACTTGGTCCCTGTTTGACTCTTTCCCACATTCTTTCCCTTACTCTACCCTGGCCTGAGTAGTGTTGCCGACGAGACGAGGTTTAGGCTGTCTGGTCTCGAAAAGATGTATACTTTGCATTTCAAGAGCTCTGCCTCTTCTCGTTTTCTATAGACATTTCTCTGTATCGTCTCGTCTCGTGGCAACACTAGGTCTGAGCCATGCATAAAGGTCTGTCTCCTCGCTCCAACCCTCCATGTTAAACATTTTTCAGAATGTTTCAAAAACTAAGAGTACTATCAAAAACGTAAGTTCACAGAGCACTAGAACTTACAAATTACTATGAAATACAATGGACAGCGATCTCGAGATCTTGTCCATTGATGAGTGATAGGTTTTCAAAGATGATGACGTCATTACTTAATTGAAGTGTCAGTACTCATCAATCGACAAGATTTCGAGATTGCTGTCCATTGTATTTCATAGTAATTTGTAAGTTCTAGTGCGCTGTGAACTTACATTTTTGATAATACTCTTAGTTTTTGAAATATTTTGAAAAAAAAAATGTTAAATATGGAGGGGTTGGAGCGAGGAGCCCTCTTAAATACATTCAAAATTCAGATTTCTTTTAACAAAATATGTATTTGTGACGTTGCATAAATTTATATTTACATGGTTATATTTTTAGCTTACAGCACTAGTATATACGCTTTTAACGCTTTTTTTTTTTAACATTCAATAATTTCATAATATTAATAGAGGACTCAAAAAAGAAAAATGCGTTGGCAATGAAGGGTTAAAACGGTGTTTTACTATCCACTTACTTCCATGATTAAACAATTTAAGTAAAAGACATTTTAGCGTCATAAATTGTCTGAAAAGCTTCGAGGAAAGTTGACACACCAAACAAAACAAACATGATAAGTAAACATCAACTTCAACAAACGCCAAACAATTAACTTTGGAACAATGTTTTAACAAGACAGTTGTCTTATTAAGAGGCGCAATTCACTGCCTCTTGTTCATTTGATAAATTACGTGAGCCACGAATGAAATTACTGAGACGTGAGGTGAATATTGAGCATTGTTCTAGCGCGCGACAGTCATTTGGTCTTGTGAAAGATGTGAACAGTTACAGGATGATGAAAAGTCTCTTCAAAGTGATTTGTGTTGAACCACGCAATCACAGCGTATTGACAGCATAAAATAATGTCCCCCGACATCCTCTATCAAAAGGAAAATCGAAAGTCATTCCTAAAAGAATTCAAACTAGGACTAAGGTCTCTCCGCGACAAGTTAGTCGAAAAATTAAACTTATTTTTGAAATAGAATAATATCACATCGACGACAATAAATATCCCTATTCTATACCCGAAATTAAGATGTTTGTGCAAAATTGTGTACCCCCTGTGGGTGAATGGTAACGCCTGCCTGTAATCAAGGGATCCCGAGTTCGATTCCCAGTGGGACTACAAGTAGCTCGAAGCCCACGTTAAACTGTAAGTCACGTACTTAGGACGTCATCTTCATCCGATGGGAGAAAATGGCAAACCATCATCGATTCACCTTGGCACAGAACACCCACCATCATAAAAAATTCGTAGGTCTGCACCTACTTTAACAGTTAATACAGTATATGTTTTATGTATATTATTCACCCAGACAACCTTGGTCTTCGGAAGTCCCAAGACCTCATTACTCGCGAAACCAAGTTTTGGCTACGTGCATCTACATTAGAATTAATTTTGTTTCCACTAGTATGACCACAGACTCATTCAGACCCTGTGGTTGAGTAACGAAGGTCTAATAGTCACTGGACAGGATAGTGGAGGATCAACCGAACAAGATAATTATCCAGACAAATTTCACACGATAAGATAAAGACAAACTTTTTTGGGCGGTTGAGAACTTTTCCGGACGATGGATATTTTTCGTATTCTGGAACGTAATGTCTCTGGATCATCCTCTGATAGAGAAACTATTCGACATTTCTCTCAGTCTTACACGTACGTGTTCACTTTCAACTTCACTCTCACTCGCTTCCACCCTTACATATCAATTTCGTCCCACGTATTCTCTTCGACCTCATCTTCACTCACTCTCACTGTTTCGCCCTTGTCCTCCTCACTTACACTCACGAATTTAATTTCCCCCTCGCTCTCAATTTGCAACTTGGCTCTCACATACAGCTGAATACCTGTTCTCAAACCGATCGGCCACAGTTCAGTTGGTAGATCGTTGGCTTAGCAATTAATTAGAAGGTTCTGGGAACGATCCCAGCGACCGCCCATCCTGACTGAGGTGTTTCCAGGAGTTTTATCTCAGTCGCATCAGAAATGGTACCTACAAAACAAGACCCTGACCAACTACCTTTCAACATCCTCTTCCCCACAGCTAAATGCCGGGATGACATCCTGGAATTCTTGGACGTCGAGGGATACCCAAATTTACGCAATATATATCATAGATAGGCTATTAGGCAATAGATAAGCTTGTCAATATATAATTATGAAGATACTCTTGTTTTCCCTTCGTTCTTTGGGTCAAGAAAAAAAAACTTTTTTTTTACGGGAAAGAACAGAATGAAGTATTGTTCTCACTAGATCTTACGTCACAATAACGTCAGACGGAACAAACTTATTATTACATATTCAGAAGCTTCCTTTCTCAGGTACACCTGCTTGCTTGGCTTTTCCGTCTGTGGCTTTTGTGCAACTGTGTTAGCACTGTTCACAAGGAAAGAAATGAGGTTAATGACGTAGATCATTAATTTTTCATGGAGTTCTCATTACAAGAAGATGGAGAACTGTCTTTTAAATAGGTTCCTTACTCGACGTTGTTTTTTCTTCCTCTATGGTTCGTATGAGAACTTCAAAATTCACTTTTTCTTGTCCCTGTTCTATATACGGTACATCTTCCTTTCAAATACAATTGACCGCAATCATGTAGGATTATCATCTTTTCATACATTCTTTATTACTTTGAAAGGAAACAGCTTCTATTACCACTTTTTATCTCGCACAGGAAATTGCTATGAATTCCCATTGAAGTGCAATAATACATTGTGACATGTGCATTGTTCATGTCACAGCTGCGAAGTATAAAGAGAAGGTTCTTTGAAAGTAAAGTGTTGATATTTCTGAAAATGATTTCCTTTCATTGTAATTGGTGTACAAAGAAGAATATATACTTAAATCACAGTCAATTTGTGAGTACTGGTCGAAAAAATAAAGTAAGGTAAATACGCCAGTGCTGCTATATACGCCAATTGTTGGTAGCTTAGCTATTTTCAATTGATAGGCGCTCGATTATTTGGGTCTATTACCTTCCTTTGGCACAGAAAGGTTCTGTTGTATAAAAGCCTTGCCAGACTAGCCGCTGAACACTGTGAAACACAAGGGATTATTTTTATTTTAAGCTTGGCTAAAGGAAACAGTGGTGTTATTTTGTGGAGGCAAGAATCTTTCCATAGTAGCTGGTAACTTGAATTTGTAGATGGTGTAGATTTTATTGTAGGTACGTCTAACGTACTGATCTTTTAATCCATTTGATTACTCTGCTAGTAGACTGTCTGTTGTTAAAAACAAACAGAACGTAATCAACGGTCGCGATGTGCCCTAAAGTGGCCGTTGAAGAACTATATTGAAGAATGTTATTGAAGCTTTGTAGATTGGGAAAGACAGACGCGTACACACAGAAGAAGAAGTTCACGAATAAAAATAAAGTACGAATCCCACATAGCAGAGTACGTCCCTGGGACGTCCCATTTAGATCCCATTACCGTCAGAATGGTCCTGCTCCCATAACGATGTTCTAAGGACGTCCGTGAGATAACTCTGTGGGCAATACAAACAGTTCATCCCGTATGGAGGTCCCCTGGATGTCCCCTGGAATGCCGTGCGGGATTACCTACCTTACTATTAGGGGTCTATTATTATTTAATTAATTTTAACTATACGAAGGATATGCCTTCGTATAGTTATACGAAGGATTAATTATAACTATACGTCCCATGGATGTAAACGGAACTTAAACAGGACGTCCTACGGACGTCCCGATATCCTGCCAGGAGATCCGTCAGATATCCCCGGGACGTCATTTTGCTATGTGGGATCGTTCCATTTGTTCTCTCTGCTGAATATGCACTATTTCTTGATTCTGTAATGCATGTGTGAATATGCACTCAGGAAGCTGGTGAACAAGCAAGTAACTCATCATCTTGTAACAGTTTCAGACCGACAACTACTTGAATATATGATGAACATGGGAGTTTTCTGTCCTATCAACTTCAATATATTCCTCAAGACATGGATGGCTTCAGCACACAAGGTGGCTGCCGTAGTGTGGTGTATTTTGCTGAGCTGTTTCTTCTTTTGGAAACGAGGATGAAGGAGAAAAAATCCCTACTTCTTTCTCTCTAAACACTATTATCCAGGTTTCCATAGCCCCATCCAGATCGGTTCGTGGAGAAAGCCCTCTCTTTCCTTCCATTTTCCTTTCCTCTCCTCTCTCCCTCCCCCCCTTCCTTGTGCGTCTCTCTTCTTCTTTCCTGCTCCATTCCTCTTCTGCTTTTCAGGATTCTAGAGTGTGTAGTGCAGTTGGATTCTCACCCACTCACCACTACCTCCGTCACGAATGCTTCTGAAAGGAAATGTAGAAAAGGAAGAAGAGACCCTCAGAGCAAACACTTCACTCTCCACTCATCGTCTTCTTCCTTCCTCTTCCTTGCTTCTTTCTTTCACTTCCCTCTCTCCATATATCTCATTTCTCTCCTCCACTGCTTTCTTCGTCTCTACTCCCTTGGCATACTTCATATAGATTTTTTTTTATCCACCAGCAAATGTATCCTCTTTTGTTTCCTTGCAGACATTATGACGTTAACAGCCTACAAATATTCGCCTTATTTGAAGACTCTAAATTCATTCTCCGCAATATTACTCTGTTCCATTTACTTAGGCGTAGAAATGAACATATGATTTAATGAGTACAAATTTGTTCAGCATTTCGCTTTAATCCTGAAGTATCCAATGGCGCCCAACGTGGGGCACCGAAGAAACGATATGCCTATAAACGGTTTTGTTCTTTTAACGCTGCATTAAGAGGTCAAAGTTATGCATGATATCTTTCTAGACTTGCGAAGTTGTAATTGGAGTGTATTTCTATTCAAATTTAATGGACTTGAATCCTGCTGCCGGTCGTCCTGTCTGAGATTTTCCCATTCTTTTCGTCAGTTTTATCAGATGAATACCAGAATTGTGTGCTATCTAAGGCCCTGGACACTACTTGAAGACTGCAGTGAATTATTCTACTCTGATTATATATTTTTGCTGATTGTTTGAAATTTTATCAAATAATTCCGCCTAAGTTGGGATTAACAATTACAGGAGCGTATCCTCTGGACTATCTACGCTACCACCGCAGCCGTAAACAAATATTTTGATCTGCATAAGTAATATTAATTTACATTAAATGGAGGCCAGAACACCTATCATCATCATCATTAATGCTATGTGTGACCTCCGTATTCTCTTTCTACTTATTACTTTGACTAGTGGTAATCCATGCTGTAAATTTAGAATACTTCACTGCTTCACTAGTAGCTGTTCTAATTCGTTGTTCTTTCTGGTTTTCACGACGAGCGTCTTACGGATCAGATCTTATCACAGTGTTGCGTCATAGAATATTATATAGTCAAGAATGGATTTGCTGAATTTCTTGTCCGAGTCTGTAGAGGTGACATGAAGTGGGATGCACAGAGGTAAACATTGGCACAAGGCAAGATTAAATATTTTCAAAACTATCCAAAATTTTATCTAACACGAGACAAGATTCGTAAAGCGCTATGGATGTTGAATTTTGTAATTTTGTAATGCCTGTAGCCAGAGCAGAGCCGAGTCACTTTTGGTGACGCGATCCGAAATCTGACCCGGTCTTGATCGAGTGACCTGACTGACTTCGTGAGCCAGCAACCCGATAAACGAATACTGATTAATGTCTCATACCACAATACTACCTCAGTCGGCGGCTTTTTGCACACTCCGTGGGGGTATTTTTGTTATTTCCGGGAAATGAGAATATTTTCATGTCATTACTATAGTTAGAGACTTTTCGGTGTTTAATTTTTCTTACCCCGAGAGTAAAACCCTCCTCGGTCACCTCCTGCAAGAAACATTTTTCAAACACAACAGTGTATAATAAGTTTTTTTTTTTTTTTAAATGTCTGCCCTGCTTTACGGGTCCCCGGGTCAGACCGGGTTCCAAGCATAGACCCGTGACACGATGACCCATTTCAGCTTTGCTTGTAGGTGTATGACCTTGGTATACGGCTATTGCCACCTCTCATCAGAACAGAACGTTCCACTCTTGCAGCATCCCCATTATTCACCAGATCTGTTACCTCCTAACTGCTTCTTTAACTATAATGATGTCTGTGAGATTAGCTTTCGGTATGGTAAGTAACATTTAATATATACGAGTAGTGAGTTAATAAACATTCACGTCCTGCTTAAGAGAGCTTCCGAGATATAAATCCATACTACTAAAAATTACTGCCATTTTTGAAGACAACATTTTTCTCCATGTACAACTCTTGGCATTTACGATTTATGAACACACTACGTGATGCTTTTACAAAAATCGCTCCATACAGAAAATTTGTCACAGCTTGTACTTAAAAAACAGCTAAAAAAAAAAAGATTTACATATTAATCACTGGAATCAAACTGAGCCGGAATGTTGTTAATTATTTTGAATATTACATTCCATTGCGTTGTTCAGAGGAATTCAACTACAGAATTGCATATTCATGTGATAAATAAGCAATACTATATTAGGCTGTCGGTTTTTTTTCTTTCTTGTTTTCGTGTTTGTTTTATTTACATAACTGAACAGTTTACAGTTTTCATTTATTCTCGTCAACGTATATTGTAATTTGCTATGCAAACTGCAATTCGTAAACTTTTTTTTTTTTTTTTTTTGCGTTAAAATGAGTCTATTATAGCTTGCATAAATATAACGTTTACATTAGAATATGTTTGAATTCTGGGGTTTAGGGGAAAAAAGAAAGTTTTCATTTTCCGGAGTATTTTTTTTTTTCGTACTGACAAAATTAACATAATATATTTATGTGTAATTTTTGACCTGTATGAAGCTTTAATTCACTTTTGAATAGCCTCATTGTTTTTGATACTACTTTTTTCGTTCATTCTGTGGTGTTTTTTTGTTTTTTTTCTCCCTTTGGCCTTTTTCTAAAAATATTGTTTCTCTGTTTGCCATATTAAACACATTCAAAAGCATTTACTTTTTGGCTTTACAGATTCAAATAGTATTACTCTTTGTAGTATAAGAGCCCCTCTTGTCTCTCTAATTATTTGATTTAATGAATAGTTGACAAACAAAATATAATGCTATAGTTTTACCTTTGTATAAGATATTACTGGAAAACTGTCCCCCGATTTAGTGCTAATTTGGAGATAGTAACTGAGGACAACAGAGCGGGGGACATGTTTGGAGCTTCGTGTGTGGAGCAGAGCTGAAACGGGTCGCTGAGTCAAGTTTTGGACGGGGTTACTGGGTCTACGCTTGCGACCCGGCCTGACCCGGAAGGCAGAACAAAGTTTCTATTCTTTCCTCATTATACACTATTGCGTTTGAACAGTGTTTATTTCATGGGGTGACCGATACAGAGTTTTATTCCCAAAGCATGAAAAATTTGACATCGACATCTTCCTAAGAATAGTATTCAATAATAACATATGAAAATTGTCTTACGTCGCCGGAAAAAAAAGAAAAGATATTCCTAGGGGTGCGCAATTAACCGCCGACTCAGTTAGTCGTGTGGTCTGAGGCGTTAGTATTTGATCATCGGGGTTGCTGGATCATCGAACATCGTTTTATATCGAAATATTGTTAGAAGTCGAATATTGTTTACGTAAAAAATCGTTGAAATATATCGTTCAGTTAAGAAACATCGTTGAAAAGCTAATATCGTTCGTTTAGAAATATCGTAGAATATCAAATATAAATGGAATCGAAAAATCGTTTTATATCGGTATTTGATATATCTGTAAGGTTTTTGATATCGATATTTCGATTTTTCAGAATATCGAAAGATATATCGAGAAATCTCACAGTTCTATTTTCAATCAGTGTCACTGCAATGTACAGCGGCGTGACTATATATTTTATATTTTACCTTTTTGTGTTAAATATTGAAAGTGAAGATCTCCGTGAAGGACGGCACAATCTACCAAAACTAGTGCAATCGTTTGTGCTTGTGGGGGTGGGGCAACTTCACGGAGGTAAAGTGAAGTGGCAATTTTCAGAACTTTAGATATAAACTTTAACACAACACACGTGCTTTTTTTTCTGCTATCATGGTAGATCACGGAACTGTGAGCTCCAGAATCGAACCCAGCTTTCTTTGGAACCTCAGATATGAGCTATGAAACATAGACAGTTTTTAGGTCATTTTGGTTCTCTTGAGTTCAATCGTAATTTAACAATGTTGCTTTAAAATCGACCGAAGCGTTCTTCAGAATCCATAGATGTAAAATTTAAGGAAAATTGGATGGTTTATAAAAGTTTTTGTATTTGACAAAAAGAAAGAATATTTATACATGTGTTTCTCTCCAAATGATACTAAAAATGGAGTATCCTGGAATGTAGATAATTTAATAGTACACGTCATTCAACAAGATGAATATGGGGAAGAAATTTACTTTATTGAACAAGTGGTTACGTAATTTGTATCCTTGAATAACTGCTATAAACGCTTTGGCTTGTATAAGATACCCCTATCGTCCATCGTAAATATACAGAGTGTTATGAACAATGTTAATGATTGAGGGAAAGCCGCATAGACAGGTAAGAATTCTGGTGTCAAGGAATAAAATGGTTTAATATAACAAGCAAAAATATCACCTTTAAACTGTATTCGCCAATCATAAATATAGTCTAAATAGGTGTATTGGGCACTACTACGAATGTGATTTGCTGAGCCGTCACAGCTTACGTCATAACTTTTCGATATATGACGTCATTGGTAACAATGCCGTCTTCACCTTAAGCGCCTGTAACTCTGAAAGTAGGGATATTTCGAAATGTTTTCAAAGGAACTTTTTTTCTTGTTTTGATGTAAATAGTCCCCTCCCGAAGTTTGCGCATTATTTTAGGGACGCCCTGTATATCTTTCGTGTTGACTAGATAGAAAGGAAGTATTAATAGCAAGAAGTGTGAGTTGAAGGTTTCCATTACCTACCAGAAAATAAATGTCTGCAACTACGTGTAATAGAGATCAAAATGGCAAACTCAATTTCCTGCCGGGAGAAATATTATGATGATATACACTGTAATTAATCACGTAATGGGGTTTCCCTATAAATAAATGTAGGCCTATTTGTACCTATAAGTGAATTGGAAATACATGGTTGTCAGAATTTATTCAGAACGACTTCAGTTCTGCAAGAATGAAATGTTTTACGAAAATTACCAAAAACAAAGGAAGAAGGTTGTATCTGTTATTCGTGAATAGAATTCTCCACCCATATCCCTCCCCCCTTTCCCACCCTTCTCTGCATCCTGATTCCATTTCGAGCGCCATGATTGAAGTTATCAGGCCCCAAGATAGCACGGAAACCTAATGGGAATAATCTCCCCCCTTCCCTCGTGTTCGACCTTTTTTTGTTATTAATCATTCAAGCACATACACACACAACTTGTATGAGAGGGGGGAAAATTGGTGAAACACATACAAAAGAATATTTCCACACACACCCCTTCACCTTTCCGTGGATTCACTTATCCTCCTCCTCCCCACCAGTTACACAGAGAAAAACAGAGGATTGAAAGAATGGATGTGATTTGATTTGCAGAGCAAATGGAACGTAAAGATTTTTTTCTTTGCATCACAGTTTGTAAACGTAAAATCTTTATCCTTTAGTTAAGGTTTTCCATTAGTATTTTTTTTTAACGAACGGAATACGTGTATGTTTTTCTTCTTTACTATTTTGGTATTATCATTCTTCTGCTCGGTTTTTATTATTATTAATATTATTTTCTCCTGAATGCAAGAATGGGTTGAGAAATCCCCTTCCGCTACCAGCGATGGTGCTCAGTGTGACACCCGCGGGCCTGGACTATTGCTCGGCATCGCAACTACCCTGTAGAAGGCTTCGACGCAGATATTCAAGCGTAATGTTGTCCCAGACCTGTTTACATATTTTCCAATGACGTAGAAGTCCATAAGGGATGCATCCACAAACTGACGAAAAGGGATGACATGGAGGGCCGCCTCAGCCTTCTTTCTGCTGTATGGCTGGACTCTGTATTGATGTGAGTCCATAGTTGAGATTGCTTTGCACGATACAAACAATTGATGTCTTCAGCCTAAATGTTGTCCATAACATTCTCCTGGAAGTACTGCGCATTGATCTTCACGTTTTTTTCCCCACTCGGAAAGTCGTGAGTTTGTCATGATTTTACCGATTGAAACGATCTTTCTCCTTTCTGTCGGTAGAAAATTGCATGGGATTAGTTGGTGTCATCCAGGTAGATAAGGGCTTCATCAAGAGTTCCACTTATCCCCCACCAGGCAGACCTCGTACAATTTGGTGTTGATGGCTCGTTCCTTGATATGACATTTCTTGAAGGCGTGTCCACGTGGTTTATATCAGAGTTCGAATGACAATTTCTCGTGAATTATGCGCCATACTGTGGATTGAGACGTACCTGCAAGGCTGACAAGGTTGCGTTGCATTTTCCTCACACCCACTCTTACACGTTGCACTACCTCCACGGTTCTGGTTGACTGCCTGTACGCACTATCTCCGTTTATTTATTTATTTATTTTTGGACAAATCGCTTCCGGAGGGAATCCATTCTTTTGGTGTTGAATAAGGTGCCACGTGCGAATTGCTGATTGTCAGTACTTTACTTTTACACCACTGGACTAATCGTGTGTGCAACTATGTGGATGCCCCTGCCATATACCAGGAACTTTCGATGCCATAGGTGAAAGGACGTCACCCTCTACCCACAGCATCAACACACTGCTACTGCTCTATCATGCCTACAACTGGGGCAAGATAGAACCAAGGTCAAATCATCCCATCTAAACTGAATTAACTTTCAGTATTCTGCGAACATGGAATAATTTCTCATTTGATGAATTCTCAGTCCGGATAGGCGGGCGGTGGGTGCGAAACCAAGACCTTCCGAATTATGAGCGTGAGTAAGGATCTATAAAGTCAGTTCAATTGAAGTACCATCCCCGCGTTAGACCGGTACGACTGAAAGAAAAAGTTGAATAGGATCGCATAGCACTGGGCGCAAAAGCACGACCTTCCAAATTCGAATCATTGATCTAGCAACGTGGCTTTAAAGGTTTAAATATATCTATATCTCTATATATATGAGCTCCTGCGTAGCCTAGTCGGTAGCGCGCTCGACTCTTCAGTGCGAGCGGTCCCGGGTTCGATTCCCGATGGGGGCTCAAATATTTCGGTGTTGACCCAGCATCGTGAGGACAATTGGGGAGCTGCTGTGAATAAAAGACAGTGGCGATCACAGTGAGAGCTTCGGCTCTCCTCTCCCAACCCGTCTGGTCAGCGTGGGAGCAGTAGACCAACTCCTCCCTTCGGGGAGAGGCCTCATCCACTAGTGGATTGAATATGGCTGTGATTTATATATATATATATATATTGTTCTTAATACACGTGTTATGATGTTATTAATACCTGCATCACGAGTATTATATCTTATTCGCCAAAATTTGTAAGGAATTGGATTCAACCAGAAACCACATTAATAATTCGTGTTCAACAGGGATCCATTGAAGTGTAACACTTTTTATTGTGTCACTTCGTGGTGTGAAATGAACATTCTACATCCAACCACTGTGTGGATTTTTTTTTCTCTCTTTTAACTTTAAAGCAAATCCAGATTTGTAGCCAGACTACATTAACACGTCTACAACTGTCGGGGAAAAGAGAGGGTTTACGGGGTACAGGGGAGGTTTAAAAGAGATGAGTGTGTGTGTGTGTGTGTGATGTGAGAATGTGTTGTGTAACAGTGATTGGTGATTAGTGGTAACAAGCCATGCCAGTTAGAACCTTGTGATGCAATATGCATTTGCCAATTTTGTTGTTTTCAAAGAAAACACTTGCCAACCGAACATGGTTTACCTTTGTGTAATGCAGGGTGGCGTCACATGTTTTCCACCCACGCCCAGCATCCGGTTTGGCCAAGAGATGTTCATGGTTTTGTCAATCAAACAGGTGCACTCATTCGTGCTCTGTGCAAACATTACCACCAATGTCGAGCAGTCGACATATACGTTATGTATAACACTTGAAAAGCATTCATTGTCTGATATATAGACATACATAAACTTGTTAAATGTTGTTGAGGGACGTATTAGCTCAATTTAATTATTATTGTAGGAGGGAATGTGTATTGTAATTGTGTATATATATGCAGGCATGAATAAATTATCACATATCAATGTGTTACAATATAGTATATAAATCTCTGGTGTAATTCATTCCGCTGGGACACTACACCGTAATTCAGAAGAGCGAAAATGTTCACTCTTTTTTTTTCATAAGAAAGTGTTTTCGTAGAAAATTATCGAATTTCAGTTGTAAAGACTGGTTTTCAACCTAAAATTCTCTCTCTTTGGATATAAAATGTGATCTTTTCAGATGTGATTCCGATGCTTTACGGATGTAATTTATTCTTGAAACTTAAAATGGTGATATCTTTGTAACTTAAAATGGTGATATCTTTGTAGAGTGGTTTACAATGCATCATGGGTATTTGTTAAGTTTGTTATCCGCCATTTGTTACTGCAAAGGCTATCGAAAGATGAAATTCTACTTTGAAGTTAATTGTATTTAGTTAAAATTAGCAACATTAGAGCGTTCGACCGCCAACTGTAAGGCACTAGGTTCAATTCCTGCAGATATAAACCTTTTTTCTCTTTTCCATTTGTGATAACATTCATTTGTTCTTTCTACAAGTAATTTCTCCCTTTCGCTTCTGTTTACATTTTCAGCATTTTATTGCGTCGTTTTCATGTTTAAAAGATGAATATTTTATCCCAATAGGTGGATATTCGTCTAAAAAGATTACGTTCTCATTAAAAAGATATCTGCCATAGATCCAGTCTTTTTTCGAGCGGGAATTTCTAACTTTTCTCCTATGAAAATCCAGTGTAAAAGAGTGGTCCCTATTTCCGCTGTCGTATGGTGAAAATATTCTGCTCAGTTTGAGCGGATTTACGAATTTAGTGTATGGAGAGGTAAGTTGTTTTTTATTCATAGAACTTGTGGAATACGTTAGCCAAAAACTAAAGGTACACTTCAAACAATGACTGTGTACACTTCAACACTTTTTAGTTTCCCATGTGTGCCACTTTTTATGTTAAATCAACAACGTTTGTTGTGTGATTTCGGCGATTCAGCACTGTGATAATGCTAATATGACACCCTCCATTGTGTTGAATCATCACTGAGAACACATCAATTGTACTGAATTGCCGAAAT
>JAGDQP010031341.1:0-19912 GCA_022664845.1 Lepisma saccharinum
AACCTTGTCCTTTACAATTCATAAAGCATTACTTAAAAAAATAAACTATAAAGTGTCGGTCGCGACAAAACATGCCAACTTTGAAGCGCTGTAACTCCGGATACACGTGGCCGAGAAACATGTATGTTGTATACTAAGAAACCTTCCAAGAAACAATGTACCAAATTTCACCAAAATCGGAAATTATGGGTGACATTTCACCTTTCTGATTTGGCATGGACATCATGTTTAATTAAACATCTACGTCTTTCATCAGCTTTTTTGAATAGCAGAACATCCACAATTTGTTGAAACTTTTAGCAGTGAATCTCTACCCTTACTTCATGTCATAGCAACAATGTTTTTATACTTTTATTGTTTATCAACATCACTAAACTAATTGTTGTTCTGCTATGGAGTATTATGCACAAAATTCCAAATATTTTAAAGGTATATTTTTAAAATAAAGAAGGAATATTGGAACAAAGTTGAAACTTTCCTCACTGAACCTCTACTATACTCTCATGTAACAGGTAAAATTTTATTACTGACATTAAATGCCAACATCATTAAACTAATTAATGTTTCATGAACAAGCGCTACAATACTTTTAGTTTTTCGTATCTATAACAAATCCTGTAATAAAACCTGGCAACAGAATACTTCTTCTGAAACTGTAGGAAGAAACTGTATATCTTTGCGGTAATCCTGTCAAAATGTCACGTCATTTGGACAACAATAACATAAATTTTATATTTGTTTATGGAACTCTGCGGTTTTAAAGGACATTCGTGATTCGCGAATAGGAGATATCATGATTTTCGACCTTTCTTTGACGTCATATATCTCTGGAATGGAAAGGAACACAAAAGAGATATTGTACGTTTCTTCCTCACTTGACCCATAGTACTTGATGAAAAAAAAATCATTCAAATCTGAGATGGTCGACGTGGAGGCTTTAGGTGATCTGAGCTGGAATGACCCTGCTATCAATTTAGTTTCATAAAATTTCGGAAAGCGTTTATTTCTCATTGTAGTTAATACTAGCAAGGATTCACAAGGCAACGGACAGCAAAATGCATATCTCATTAGCAGATCTACAACTACAGAGAATACGTTTAACAACAACGCAGCGCTTGTCGATCGAGCTCGCGCTTCACTCACCTACACTCACCCGTTATTCGATTCGTAGCTCTCCGATGACTGCACGCTGCACGGATTAATGCTGAATATATTTTGTATTCCTTTTTCCTTTCCACAAATTTTACATATACTAATAATAAAAGTGGTTCGATACGCTCTTGTGTTCAAATATATGAATTAAGCTATATTATAATTATAAATCAACGTGTGACCTAGGGTTATCGAAGAATCTCGAGCCGATTGGCGAGCGGGGAAAGGTGAGTCAAGCGCGAGCCTACATTGCGTTTCTAAACGTATTCCTTCTACAATTGATCCATCAACTCACGGAATCCTCGGAGAATAACATTTGTAGGGAACGGAAGAACATTTAAAGTAATTTACAAGTAACAACGACTCGCATTACCAGATCTACCAAATGATCTAGCAATGCAAGATATGATGAAAAAATAATAAATAATGTTCGTTATAAATTAAGTTTTGTTAGTGTTGACTGGTGAAATTATCAAATTCACATCCTTCCTTTAAATTCAGCGCTTTTTAAAAAATCACTGTTGATTATTGATGTTGATTGCAGAAAATATGGTCACATCTTTTTTTTTTCCTGGACCATTAATACTTCAGCTAATGGCGACTGTACATAATTATTTACGTGAAATCTTTACATCATAAACTTTCATATGATACCATATGTGGGGGTTCAGGACGTGGTTTCCAAGAAAATAGCCGAAAACACACACACAGTGTTAATTAATGAACGTGTTTTCTAAGATTTATTAATGCACACCTCGTCCCTTTTGTAACTGAAGTTAAGATGACGAGCGAACCGCATCCGGAAAAGAACGGATCAATAAAATAGCTTTAGGAAACCACCAATCCAACATTTTAGAACCATAAAAGAAGTAAACAAACAAAAAATGATTCTCACAACAAAAATAACGAAAACTTTGTACAATACAGAATATGCGAATTCTGAACGGACATCAGGCACATGCCAACAGTATAGGCGCCCACAGATGCTGCTGGAACTGGCCCTCCCAGCAACTTGACAAAACTTGTAATTACGCGACAAAGAGGAACATTGCGTCAAGTCACAACCCAATTCAACTGAAGTTTAGTAGTCGTCAATCAACACAAACATATCAGTAAAGTGACACCTACAGAGTGTTCAGCTTTTTGAAAACTATTTTCTTTGTTCATCCCAACTTCCGCCTAGGATTATGAAAGTTTAGTATTAATGCTGCGTTCAGACGAGGCTGTTAGCAGCGCTTCAAAGAGGCGTCGGTGATGTTTCTAACGGCCGTTGGATGCGCCACCGGCATCCGTTTTAAACGCTGCGGAGTACCTACCGACAAACCACTAAGGAGCGCTGTTACTGGCCACGTCTAAACTGGGAACTTTAGCAGCGCTGCTGCAGCGCGTTCGTGGCTATGTGTGAAACCTCTAATTTATTTCTAGTATTTATAGCATCGCTTCCTTTAGAAGCACTGTTATAGTGGCATCGTCTGAAGGCAGCCTAATAAATACATTTTCGAGGCTAATCAAGTTAAATTAACTGGAAACATATTTGAATATTATTTAAAAGGTTCAGAATTTTAAAAAAAAAAGGTTTTGGAAGTACACGTGTACTACTGAATGAACCTTACGTACATATTAGGTACGTTTGGTTTTGTTATTTTCAGCTCTCCTTGTCCTTTGCAGTCCTTTCACAAAGAATGAAGAGAAACAGAAAATAATTCTTCCAAGGAGAGCCTGCTTCTTCTTGTTTTTCTCTTTGTGATGGCTTTCTTCCGATGTTGAACTCCAAAAGCCAAGAAACATTTCTTTCTGCAGATAAGATGACTGCAGTGATTTCCATAACAAAGAAGGCAAATCGTGCAGTGAATGCGTCGCAAAATGAAGAATATTTCCCTTTCAAAGATATACTAGTGAAACATATCTGTATGAAGAATTTTAAATGGGTAACCGGAACGTTCGCTGACATAGACCTTGCAACATACTTGGACAGTATTTCAGTTAGATTTTTTCTTTCTTTTTTGTACGACAGTTATGTAGAAAATATTTTCACATGAATAAAATTCAAATAAGACTAATGTCTAAAACAGATTTTAAAAAAAGACTTATTCTGGTAACAAAAAAAAAAAAACTTTATATAGTCCTTCAAAAATACCAATAGCGTATCCCACGTCTGGTTATAAGGATGCCCCGAATTAAATTCGAACCGTATTATTGTAATTCCATCCAGTTATAGCAAAAGGCATTTTATATTATGTAAATATTCTACGTTCTTATCTTGATTTTCATTTTATTAAAGGTTATTCAAGTAAAACAAAGAGTAAAATAGTAATATGGGCATCCCCTTGCCTGTTGCATTGGTGTTGATTGTAGAATTCGAACGAAGTGTTTGGTTTTGAGGATAGGAACCACTGAATAGCCTATATGAATATAGCAATGCCTTATCATATAATGTCATGGCACTAACAAATATCAGCATCCTTTTACTTCATAGAAGTGGATGTACATTTTATTTAAATATATTCCAATAAAACAAGTTTGATAAAACATAAGACCTAAGAACAGTAAGTACGCTCAGATTCACGGAAAGTGTCCGAAAGTTGAAGAAGTTGGTAACACTGAAGCGAGTAACGTAGCTATCTAAAAATATGAAATGTTTGCTTTTATCTGCTTTGAATTCTGATTGGTCATTTTCCATGAATCTAAATTTAAATCTGTAACAATGATTCGAAACCGACGAATTTAGTGAAAATGGACTCTGGATTTGGCTAGAAGTGCTTACAATTTGGTTCCCAAAATGATTGGATTTTGGTTTAATGGTCTTTTTACAGCTGTCAGTCATATGGTGCTGAATAGTTGTTCATAGAACAAGAATGTAAAGGGGCCGCGGTAGCTCATTGGTAGAGCGCTCACCTTTGGTCCGTGGGGTCCTCGGTTTGATCCCGGTTCGTGCCATGTGGGCATTGTGGTGGACAAACTCTGTGTGTCTGGGTTTTCTCGGGATTCTCCGGTTTCATACCACTTTCTTCATTCCACCTATGCAGTAGTAATCAATCATCCATTCGACCTGAGCTGGAGTTGGCTAAAGGCCAACCAAAAATGTAAAGAACAGGAAAGAAAACGAAAGAGTATGAATGACTGACTTCTTGGCTAACAAAGAAGAAGTATTTATCCTTGTCCTCTGATTTTTTGCCTGTTGTACGGGAGCTTCAACTTCAATACTTCGTCGCCGAAGAAAAA
This sequence comes from Lepisma saccharinum, assembly GCA_022664845.1. Classification (NCBI taxonomy): domain Eukaryota; kingdom Metazoa; phylum Arthropoda; class Insecta; order Zygentoma; family Lepismatidae; genus Lepisma; species Lepisma saccharinum. The sequence continues at coordinate 4,375 of JAGDQP010031341.1, forward strand.
AGAAAGCGGGGCTTTTATATGCATCTTTCCTACTATCTTGTGTTAACAAGCTACGCAAATCTAAATTTTTCAACACAGCAACAGCAATCTTTACCACAAATGATAGGGAGGCAAGATAATCCGAAAATGCCCTTATTATTGGTTATAAACTCAACATCACCCACCTATTACTGATAATTAATTTACTCTGGAATTGGAACTGACTCAAGATCAATAGTACTGATATGTGACGTAACTTGGAGTCCGCAATATTGCAGCAATATAGAATATTTATTGAAGGAAAGCAACTTCATTGGCTGTGCGTAGTTTTCCATCATCATAACTCGCATAACCAGAAGTCCCAGGACGAAGAAAATACACAATGGAAAGTGTCTAATATTAATTAAATACTGAAGTGGAAGTAAAGCGACCAGTTTGGCATCAGCGATCTACAATGGGTACATTCGACGGACTAAGCGCTGAGAGAGCACTTGAATCTTATTGGTTTGCCTGAGAGAGCACTTTGCCTATACGCACCAACCAATACGACTAAAATGCTCTTCTTTCTGTACAGCGTTGAGTGAGCGCAGTCATATCCTATTTTTCATTTTATTTAATATTATTCTATGCTGTAACGTGATTGTAATCCTGCTATTGGATGGTATGTTCTTTTATTATTATTATCTTAAGGCCTTTAGGCCACTACGACTCAGGCCAGATGGATGATGATAGGATGATTGGTGAAATGAAGAAAGTGGGAGGAAACGGGAGAACCCCAAGAAAACCCACGCATACGGTGTTTGTCCACCACAAGGCCCTAGTATGTTCTTACTTAGTTAGCTAAGGTTGAACTATTACTTCATCTTTTTTGAACCATCAAATTAAGACATTAGTTGAATCTACAGTTCGTCTCTGTTTCCTACAAATTACGCAAATTTCAGAAGGTGTAAATAATAATTAGCCTTTATACGTCGAACGGAATTTGTTGAGGGCATTCTTCTTTAAGTAAGAAACATGATAGTTTACAAAAGTATTTATGTTTTCTTCAGTACAAAGATTCAACTTCGAGAGTGTCCCACTTCCTCCTAGTAACAGAACATGAAAGGCTTACTTTCGTATCTTATCATTATTACAACACAGACAAAAAGAAAGAACATGTGTTTTATTTTCTGTCGAAGTACTTACTTTAAATTTATATACCTTATCGCGCCATTTCTAGCACTTTATGAAGATTTATTTCTACTTTCTTTCTTTACCCGTCGCAAACAAAATCTATTCCACAAATGTTATCTCCTTTTTAGTTATATCAAAACATTTGTAAAAAAACGACTTGTTAAAAAAAAAAGTTCATGGACGTTTTGGATGTTCATGCACAAAATTTTGCGTTGATAAACTTCGAAATGAAAAGGGACATTATACATGTTAATAAAGAAAAAGTTCGCAACACTGTTTTTCAAGTACATTGAAGCATTTGCTTATAAAAATATGTTATAAAATATAATTTCTAAAATAAGAATATTCCTAGAACTTTCCCAATGCTGATATTGCCACATTCCATGTATGGCATTCCCTGAAATTTTGCAGACATTGGTATATCCTATTCTTTGAGAGCTTCTTTAAACTGTGCGTCTCCGTTGTCTTGTTATGGAGGGGTAATAACATAGTAATATCGTAGCAATACAGTGATATAACACTTACTATTTGCGAGTTTATTAAGGGCTTTTAAAAGACGAAGTGGCCAGAGAGTCGCGGAAGAGTTTTTATTGCAAACAAGGGAGCAGCACGGTCAGAAAGTTTGCCTGCCTGCTTGCTTGAGGAATATTCCTGGCGCAAGTGAGAATATACCTTGTTATGTTATAGCAATAAGATAAATATTTTATTTATATTATTCCTTGACGGTGTTTGTTAATAAGAAAAACATTTACGAATTATTCGGAAAGGAAGGACTGAATCATAAGTATTAAAACAACACGTCCTCCCAAAGAAGGATGCGCAGTAATCCGTATTAAAAGAGTAAGTGATCCAGAATTACTGAAGCATTAGACTTCAAATTATATACAATACATCAGTGCCGAAGTGGGGGAGGGGGCCAGGAGGCGGTCAGGAGGGGGCACGCCATGCCCTTGCCTTTTTTATTTGGATTTGAAGTACCCCAACCTTTTTATTAATGGGAGCTCATTGGCTTTACTTTCAATAAGCAATAGCCGCCACTAGGTACAAGCGTACCCTTACTTTTCTAGCCCAGTTCTCCAAGCGAAATTTGTGGGGTAACTTTGCACAAAATATGTTCTGAACTCATGTCTGTTTGTAGAGGTAATATTCGATACATGGAAATGAAAAGCAGATCGTCCTCTTTTATTTGATGGCTAAATCATGGCCGTCGGTCAACATGTAGCCGAATTATTGATACTTTTCATTGTGTATTATGAACGAACTTTGGACACTAATTTTAAGTTAAAATTGCATTGGAAATAAAGAATCTATTAAGCTCAGTGTCTTCAGGTGGACATAGAAAAGTTGCTGTGTTTGAAACATCTACATGTCTTCAAATGTCAAATAAGAAGTTCAGACCGTTGAGAAAGAAGTTTCCGGTTTGTATCAAACAAAAACCATCTAGAGTGTTTGGAACATATTGCAGTCACTTTGTAATCACAATTCTCTGCTGTTTTGTTTATGTTACAGATAGCTTGAAACAACCAAGGAAATCGAACAATACCCTTTAGAGATCTTCAAAATTCAGAAAATTAAAAAAACGACAGAAACAAATAGGAGGAACTCTAGTACTGTACATTGGGAATGAAATAGAAGTTCCAATTTAGTCTGTTGTTTCTCTTTCACAGCTGAAATGTGAGATAGATGAACAATGGAGTTAGAATTATCCAAAGAAGCAGGTTACCTTTACATTCCAACCAATGAAAGCAGAAATATACCGGTACAGTGAACCACTGCAGAAAATTAATGGAAATCTTCACAGAAATGAGACAGTTAATGTATCGGTATGTCTGGATATTTAACAGTTATGGCAATACAAAATACCTATGGACTCTATTAACTTAAAAAAAATATATATACATGTTAATGATATTGCCCAGTCAATTTCTGATATGCACTGGACATTTAGATACTAAATAAAATTGCACTTTAGAAATAAATTTTTATTTCGTTATTTTTTAACCATGTCCATATGAATAAACAATAAACACCAATATTCAGTAAACTTCACACCTTAATTAAATTGGCCAAAAAATGGATTTGTATGATTCACGAAACAACCAGAAAAATATTGCCAAATCTTAATGTGTCACTTTTGCACAAAGTGTTCCCGAAAATAATGCAAACAATAATCCGTAACTTCACGTGCATAATTCATTTTATAGTTGACTCATGGAAGTGAAATGTTTTGTGCCCTAGAATGAGAATACAAGATAAACATGATGGCAGGGAATGTGAGTTCATTGATATACACTATATGTCATGTTACCTAGTGACACTCATAATTTCGAAATCATCTGTGATTCCTCTATTCGAACGCCTTTTTTTCTGTTTTTTGTTTTAGATAGAAAATAAGTAAAAGGCAGAGACGTCATTTAGGGGTGGGGGCAGAGGGGGACAATTGCCCCCCCCCGCTAAGTTTGAGAAAATAAACGCACTAAATAGTAAAAAAACTTTTAAAAAGACAAGTGAAACCAACATAAAAACACACTGAAATGTAAACAAAAACACTATCATTTGTAAACAAAAATACTATTATTTGTAAACAAATTTCGATTCTTTTTTTATTTTAAATTAGATTTTCTGTAGAAGTTCGGAACTAAATTTATAATTAAAATAACTACTTGTAACGCTCTACCCAAAGTGGCTTAGTGAATTTTAATTGTCTGTTATAGTAATTAATTTGGCGCCGACCTCATACAAAATATCGAAAATGAGAAAAAGATTTTAAGTGTTTTTATTTTTACTCATAGTGCGTTTTTATGTCGAGCGTTTATCTTCGTCTTCTGTAAAGGTACTTTTTTCCTTTCTTATTAGTACCGCTTAAGAATAATTCTGTGTTACATCTGCATAGAGTTTGAATCGCCGAGAAACCCTGTACGGTGCCTGTTTAACATTGATTAGACTTATCATACCAATGATTTTTAAAGGGTGTTCACTGGCACACTAATATGCTGCGAAATTGCTTGCAGTACATTGTAAGTAACAAATTGGAATTCTTAAAATTATTGAGTTTGTTCTGTTGAGAATATCTAGCTTTTGCCTTGTTAATTTTCAACGGGCTTGTTAGTTGTTACGTTTGAGTGTGTGTTGTAAGCAGCAGCGTAAACCACACCAGTGTGCTTTTTCAGAATGTGTTTTTGATAATTATTATATTATGAGCGTTAGTAGGCCTCTTTTTGTGTTTTCTGGGCATTTCTGAGTCGTTTCGATCGGGATATGGCAAGTTTGATTTCTAGAATCGCCAGATGACAGAACAGCTTGCGTCATCTAGGTCCTATATAGAGAAATCTGGTGTATTTTTTATAATAGCTATTCCTTTTGTTTAAAGTATTGTCAGTTTTTGTGCTAAGTATAGCAAATAGTTATTTTTTTATCAATATTGGCAGTGTATTGCCTAAGCGGTAGGTCCTTTCGGGACAAATTTAACCCTATCATTTTTATATTTCTCCCTGTATGTATATATATTGATGGGCAGTCTATGTTTCATATCTCAGGGAGCCCAGGGCCTATATGTTTCAGGAGTCAGAATTACCAAGTAGGTCAGATTAGAGCATTTTCTTTATATTAATTTGTAATTGACTTTAAGTTCTAGTTTTTGTTTAGGTTTGAGAACATCTCACTTTCTAAGGTGAGTCAATGTGTGGTATTACGTGTTTTGGAAGTTGAATTTCGTTTGTCTAACAAATTGGTTTTCCTGAAAAGGTGTGGTGGCCTTGAGTGTGGTCTTTACTTTTTACATTTTTGTACATAAGTTTTGTCTTTCCTCTCCGTGAGAGCTGAAAATTTTGTTTTGTTCAGAGGAAGTCCAGTGCTATTGCCCTTGCTCTGGTATCCCCAGTTTCCTGAGTTCAATGTAGAATTTTTTATATATATTTCAATGTGTAGATCCATTTTATTCAAGTTGTGGGATCACATCATTATAAGAGATTTGCCATCATAATGTTTAATTTACCTGTGACATCGTACAAAATGTCGTGAGTTAGTTGGTTGAGCTCTTGTGGAGTTTTTGTTACACACAATAAGACTAAACTGTTTTTCCTATTTCGATGAGAAATTATTTACCGAGTCTCTTCCTTTGACAAGCCTGCCTCAGTACCAGCGGATGTAAGATTTCTGCCTCTAGCTAGACTTGAAATCAGGATTGTTTAGTGGTGTCCGTCCACCTGAAGACATTGAGCTTAATATGATATGTCCACAGTATAGAAGGCTGCTTTAATCGGCTATTTATTCTCGCCTTGTCATTGAGAATTTTTGTCACTGCCTGTTCTAGAAAGACTGTTAATTTCCGATGATCGACTCGTCTCGTTGATGACTTACTGTAACTGTGGTGCGGAAAGAAGTTAAGAACATTTCTACTGACGATCTTGTTAATTATAGCTAACATAAAGGCAAGACGTTACATTTTGATACATAAGAGATTTTCCTCTGCTGTAAATAACATTTTACAAAAAGTTAAGAATTAAAATTTCCGTATTTTTTGAATCAGATATGAATGTTAAACTTGTTTTTGGCTATATCATGTTAACAGCGAAGATATGCATGCGAATTACGTGCAGAGATTCCGCCAAGATTTTCAGTTTGGAAGGGGGTAAAGTCAAAATTGGGAGAATGGAAGTCGAATTTTGAACGTTTTCTGTCGATTTTTTAACGTATTTTTTTTTTTTTAAGTTGGGGTGCTCTCCAAGATTTGGTGGTAATTTCCCCTACAGGGTGAGGTCTGGCGGAATCACTGATTACGGATATGCAGAGTATGAAGTAAAACTACGCTTGGTAATAGATGGGGTGCTCCAAGCCACATACCATATAAAGTCTGTCCTAAATGATCTTGCCTTCTCTGATCCATGCAGTAGCTCATTGGAAAGTTGTTTTTTAAATTGATTTGCCATAAATGTTATATCCGATTCGTAGAATTAGTAGAAATGTTGGCAACAACGCCAAGGGAAAAGGTAGGATATTTGTGGTTCGCCATAATGATGAGAAAAGAAAATGCTTATTGGCGTTGCAGAGCAATGTCACGAATGCAGAAGTGTGGTCTCTGACAACCCACATTCGAACGTCAGTGCGTGAGAGGCAGCGAGCATTTGAATTGTAATGAAGATTTTCGGTTTGTAAACGAAGCCACAATGAACATGTAAAGACACGTATTACGCATTTTCAATTTTGACAAACTCTTTCACTAAATTAAAGAATTAAATGTGCATGTGTGGGGCTTTTTTTTCTCTACATCTACATCTACATCTTTCTACATCTTACACAATTCTCTACATCTTTTTCTACATGTTTTCTACTATCCTGAAGTTGATTACTTGATACACAGTAAGTTGATTGATGTAGGATAAGGGATACATTTCTATAATCAAGTGGATCCTTTCTGTTGTGGGTGGAAGCATGGAGTTTTGGAATAAAATGTAATTATTTTTTATTTTTATGTGATCACAGTGCTGTACAGCAGGTCATTGGTGTTCCTGGCCAGTAGGATAGTACTTGCATTGTTTCCCACTTAAGAAAAGCTAGTTTTCTGTGATTTAAGTTTGTGTACAGATCTTTTGTACGTTTCCTTCTTTAAATCGACACAACTGTCCTCGATATCACCGATAATCTTTCGATTTTTGTCAGAAGTGCACCAATTACCCGAGCACCAATAATTTCGCCTCTTTGGAATCTGTATGGTCTGACATGCTCGCATATCAATAGAGCGTATACGAAATGCACAGCTAGTGACTAACAACAGTTGAACACGTTTCCAAATACAGAAAGAAAACAAAACAAGATTGCACTGGCTAACATTTCAGGGGAGAAGACAGATAGATTAGACATTTTTAATAGGGGGTGTTCACATTATTTTGTCCAACGCATGTATATACAAATTCACTTGAGTTTTAAAAGTGAAACTTTCGTGAGATGATACAGGCAATGCAGGCCATCCACAACCTTCCATAATAAATCAATTCTAGGAATTTAATAGCCGTTGTTGTCTTCACAAAACCATTGAAAGCAAATTTCATTCTGGGACAAAGTACTTTTTTGATCTATTCAAAAATCGTTAACTTTTTTAATCTTTAGCTTTGTGTTTTGAAGCAATAGACAAATAAGTGGAGCAGTTTATTTAGATAAAATACCAAAAATAATTAGTCTTGCAACTATTGTAGTGTTGTTAATTTTTATTGTAATTTCCAGAGAGAAAAATAAAATTCGCTAGAATTGTTTAGCAAAGAGACTTTTGCCCGATCGAAATATTTTGAGAAAGGCAATACGAAAGGTTAGAACGTTGAGTATATGAGTATGCATAACTAAGTCTTCTTCATGCTTCGATGAGTTGCGTAGGTGCGTTCAGTCATGGATCAGGATTTAACATACGTCACCTTTTCTAAAAGCGGAAGAACTCACCTAAATGCAGAAGCTTTTAGAGGAAGCAAATAACATTTTTCTTTGGCTGTGAAGAATAATATTAGAAGCAGCGGTACTAATGCTGCAAGATGTATCATATGTTTGAACTTGTAAATATGAATCCACCTTCGAGACTATGAACTTCGAGGATGGAAAATTGAAAATATGTGAGCTATAGCTAGACTAAAGTGAGCAAGAAAACAGTAGTAGCAGCAAAAGAACAACACAACACCAGTAGCCAGTTTCAACCAAGCAAAAGTACAGAAATTATCGCGAAGGATATAACTTGTGGTTAAGATTCTCTCTGGTGAAGCTGAATAAATTATCATAACAGTTAATACCCATAAAAGGACTCACACATACTTCATTTGAGTTCTTAAATAAAAAGAAAGAGGTTGGAAGTCATTGTGACTACTTGTATGTGGCAATGATCCACTTTTTATAAACAGAAATAGCCACCATTTAGTTATACGAATTTGAATATGCTTTCACTTTTAAACAAGCGAAATTTTCATGTTGTATGTTGTCAAACTTCACAAAGGTGCATCTAAAATTTCCTGAAATGATTATCATCACAGAAAGAAAAGCTGTGTTCATTTACAACATAGAGTTTGTCCGTTTGTTTAAAAACGATTCTGTACATGGTTTAAATTATTTCCTTATATTTTGTAAGAAGATTTTTAGAAGTCCGCATAACTCTGAACTTGGTTCTTAAAGTTTCATAATATCCCAACCTTAAAATTATATCAAAATTTTTTCGTATTATCTTAAACGAAGAAGATAGTTTGAAACTATGGCTGCTCAGTTTACTATCTCGTATTGAGAGCTACAATATAAACAGAAAAACTTCCTTTCATCTTCACGCTACACAAGTCAGTTTTCACTTCCGCCTTTGTTCTACCTTTAATCTTTTCCAAGTTCCGACATAATCATGTATATTGGTCACCCATAAATTCTACTTTATACGTAAATAATGAAGATATTTTGACTTTATACGTAGCCCACTCTCAAAGGGCATTCGTCTTTGGCCTCCATTATCTTGTTACATTTTTATCATATATCATGAAGATAAGTGCATGAACTTGACCCAGAGAAGATCATAGAAAAATATGTAGTAGATATGACATGAAGCGAAAAGCAAAACAGTGAGATTCTGTAAATATTTTATAGTTCGCTTTCCACTTGTATTTCATCCCATATGTTAAGTAACCATTTCCAAATATACAGAGAGATTCTCATTGCTCGTCCAAATGTTGAACTAAAAAATGGGGTGCCGTGCTGAGAATTTTGAGATAGGACACTATGGATCTGTGAAACCAGCTCAATTTATTTATTTATTTCATGTCTTCGATTACACTAGCGAATTGAGATATGGGCGTAAATACGTATGTGAGAGTGGAACCTGAGGGGTACACAGTAAAAAATAGCTGTGTTAATTCAACACAATGCGGTGTCCCAGCGTGACTACCACTTTTGTGTGTTAAATCAACACAAAACACGGTGTTGATTTCGTACTGGGAGAAAAAAAATACGGTTGCAGGAAGATTTGAACATGGGTTGCTCAGTTAGAAGTCGAGCGTCTTACCGACTTTGCTAAACCGTCTGACAGGTAAAGTAGTAGATTGAAACAATGTAGAGAATAAAAATTCTTGCTGAACCTCAAACACAAACAAAGTTACTCGCACTACTTATGCCATTGTTTAATCACTTTTCCATTGGTCAATTAGGGATCAATCCCCATTTATTGAGAATATGTTCCATTTCTATGAAAGCAAGCGCAGTATTTGACATGTTGTTAGTAAGAAAGCAGTAATGCTGATGAAGTGTTTGGCTGACGCCATCTTGCTTGCTTTCATAGAAATAGAATATTCTCAATGAATGGGAATTCTGGTTATTAATTGACAAATAGGAAGTGATAAAACCATGGGATAAGTCGTGCAAGTAACTTAGTTATTTTGGGGATTCCGCAACATATATTTGAACTCATACACTGTTTAAATCTATAGTGTAGTCGTTTAATTCAAATGCTGATCATTAAATATCGTTTGCATCTAGTGCATTTTCTGTCTGACGATTTAGCGAAGTCGGTAAGACGCTCGGCTTCTAACTGAGCAACCCGTGTTCAAAACTCACTGCAGCCGTAACTTTTTTTTTTCACAGTACCGAAATCAACACCGTATGTTGTGTTGATTTAACACACAAAAGTGGTAGTCACGCTGGGACACCGCATTGTGTTGAATTAACACAGCTATTTTTTGCAGTGTAGACAATCTATCCGGCGCGTCCTGTGGCTTAACGCTCGCAACCACCATAGCAAAAAATGGTTGTCTTAATTAAACACTTATCGGTGTCCCAGAATGACAACCATTTTTTTTTGTGTGTAATTCATTACTGTGCTAGTGCTAGTATGACACCCTCCATTGTGTTGAATAAACATTAACAACATATGTATTGTGTTGAACCACCAAAATCAACACCGTTTGTGTTGATTTTTTGCTGTGTAGTGCGTCAATTCTATTCTTTCTTCTTCGCTTCTTTATGAGTTTCTTGAAAGTTTCTTCATGGCGCTGTTTCTGATCTTTTTCTAGAAACTTGAACAGCTTTCGTAAAATCCTTTTAGTGTCTGTTGACGATCTTGGAATGATTCAAAATGTTATGGAGGCTCTGAGAAGAGCCAGTTCCTTTCCTTTAGGAAAGGTTCCGGAGACTTTGAGAAAGACCGTTTTGGTAAAAGACAAGACAAGATGGCTCTAAAGAGAGCCGTTTACTTCCTTTCGGAAGGGAGGTATTGATTCTCAAGAGAACAATTTTTTACCACTCCTGAAAGAATCGTGTGGAAACAGCCTACATAGTCACCAACCCCCGGTGAACATTCCCTACCGTGTACCAATACTTTCATTAGAAGACCTGATGAGAATAGGAAAAGATTGTTGCTATAAAATACAGATTACTTATTACGAAATTTGAATTAATGAATTTGAAGAAACCATTGTTGAAGAAAGGTAAAACTTCAGTCAGAATTAACAAAAGTCTCCTTCGGCAGCCACCAGTAAAATTAACTGATCCTTCTAAAACACAACGAAAGGTGTTAAAGAAGAAAATGAAGATAGAATTATTTGGACACACTAAAAGGAAACACAAAGAATCCATACAAGTTTCTTTTAATTATTTAGATAATGGCATCCATTTAAATGAAAGAGCAAAAGTGACGACGTGTCTAGACACTATCAAAGAAATATATACACATGAGAAGGACCATTACATTTGCATGGGTTTACGGAGAACTTGTATCGCTCCAGGGACCATCAGAATCGCACAGGGACTCCTCATGCTTCTGCTTCTTTGATAGTGTAAATCAACTTCATCGTCTTTGTTGCTATGTCTTTCATCTAAATTCGTGCCAACGGTTAAATAATCATACAAATCTACGATGAGCTGTTTGCGTCGCTTCTTTAGTTGGTGCAAACTTTCATCAACTTCCTTTTTTATTCTTAGCGTCTCTTTTGCGCTTTCAGGAGGAGGCGTCAATGTAATCGGCAGATTCCAAAGAGGCTTTCTTGTGAATTCAGTATTCTGAAGTCCGACCTCGTCTTGCAAAATGGCCATCTCCACTTCAGTTATGCAAATTTCTCAGTAAGCAATGTCTCTCTCTGCCGTAGCAATCTTCTTCCTTAAGTCCCACTCAAACTCACCCGGACTTCTTCTCTAGTTGCTGGTGGATGGAAGAGGCAGTTCGTTGGGCACCAGCGAGTTTGAAGGCTCTTTCCACAAGTCCAGTTGGTTCGTGCCCCGATTGGGCTTGCTCAACGATAGTGAGCGGTTTAGGAGCGCGCGCGTTGGGAGCTTTTTTCACTTGAGTCATAATTATAGCGAGAGCAAAATTTAGCTTCCTCTTGAGCTAGCATAAAATCTATACTAATGAGAAAAAACGAAATAATTTTCGTGGAAACCGTGAATTGTTTTCATGGTAATGTGTTGAATTGTTGAAAGAGGTTCTCTACGGAACCTTCAATTAAATCGTTTTATATAAAATTATTGTTACCAATAATGCTTATAATTATGAAAGTTGTTGCTTTCTTCTTTTGTTTTACGAATATGAAACCTAATTTGACTTTACGTTTATTAATTTCCCAGCATAATTCCGAATGCACTACTGGTGCATCATAGGCTGGATTAATGAGGAAATTCGTGAAGCTGTATGTGAAAATACAGTGGTTCTTCTTGGCATTAGTAGTTTCCTTGCAATTTAGCTAAAAATAGAATAACATTCGCGCTTCATTTAACATGTTTAGATGTACTTAGACGAGCTTAGGCGTGTTCAGTATGGTTTGTATAATATTAGGGTCTACACATATTAGACTTGATATTATTATTACTTGATTTAATTTCCAACCGTGCATGAATGTTAGGAATGTTGATGATATTATAAGGTTGGCTTGATATAATGTTATAACTACTTAGTTCATAAAATTAATAACATATTTCCAAGATTTATGCAGGTATCCTCCCAGGCACTTATTAAGTAAACCTATGTTTGTGACTGACCAATTACGCTATTAATTTCACAACATTTTTAATGCTTTGAATTTCCTGTCTCTCTAAATTTATTCAACACTGTCGCACTCCTCATTTTACATTTGTTAATCTCACAGTAATTAACTCACCAAAAATTACAATAGCATAGAAAGTTCAACAAAATTTCGTGTAGTCAACATGCATGTTCTACTTCAAACAGTCTAAACGAGTGTCGTACCCCGCCTCCAACCAGAGGCACGAGTTAAACGGGCCCAAGAGATGGTCACATGATTTTTCCTCATAATAATTCAATGTCTCTAGCATACATTACTACCAATTGTTATCACTTCTTCATTGCATATCGGAGATAAGATTGATAACATCAGATTAGATGAGTGGACGTGCATTACACTTCGCCACTCCACTGTCTGATGTTTAAGTTATCCCTTTAAGCTGGCTTCAGCAGAGCCTCTGTGTAGTAGCACAAAAGCTTCAAGCCCTTCCTTCCTGTTCAATTTATGCTGGTCGTTCAGAATCGCTCTGTTTTATCTGCTCTACTTACTCTGCGTGTGTAGCTCAAAATAATAATTTTGATTTCTTGTTTTCAGTTTTACATTGTGTACCATGCATTAATGGTTTTTGTTTGTTTGCTTGTTTATTTTTGCGATGGTTATTTTTATTACTAGAGGGGAAAGTTAAAAATAATAAAGATTGTTGAATCCAATTACTTTCACCTCAATTATATTGGAATCGAGATATTTAATTGTTACAGCTTCCTTTCAAATGAATGGAAACATCCTGGAAAATACTTCCTATATTATTGAACATTATCAACATCTTTCGTAATAAATGAAGTTATCGTCTTTGAGATATAACCAAAGCTGCGTAGCATAGCGGAATTACTGTAAATTAAATCCATAAATGAGGATCTATTTTACAACTCATGAAGCTGTTTATTGAATAAGTTTCTTTTTCTGGTTTTAACGCTTTAAAAACATGAATGAAACCTAAAGTTATATCGCCCACAATTTTTTTTTAATTCGTAGAGAACTTCTAAGGATAATCTGTCTAAAAATGTATGCTACGTCACTGTGATTAGCTATCCCCGCGTACTCGTCACTTCATCCAGTATCATGAGGTCATAATTTCTTCTTTGATGGTCTTGATTCTGCCAACATCCACACTGTTGAGTGACTTGGATTACATAAGCACTAAAAATATGAATTTGCCGTAGGGGATGACTAGTAGAGGCAAGTTATGGTAGTGCGTTTCTTCAAGTGTGTCAGTTGATGTCTTGTACTTGAAAAAAATATCGTGATCAGTCCTTCACACACACTTGGTTTCGTTGCTCAAGAAAGTATGACTAAGTGTGTTTACGACTGCAAGTATACGAATTCATGAGATTTTAGAAAGATAATGTCAAGGTAACAATTATAAAAAATTCTAAATTAACACCAAAACGTTCGCTGTAACATTTTGGAAAGGAAAGGTACTACTACACAATGGAAATGCGAATGGAGAGACGCATTATTGATATCGAATTATGACATATTTTTCTCATGTTTTTGTATTCTGCCTATTATTTTAATTTCGCTTCAAGCGACGTGAGTAGTCTCAATTGCCATGTCGTGTGTGATCTAAACATTGCAGGAAGATTAAGTGGTAGAGACTTGGAATGCCATATTTCTATGAAAACTAGAGTGTAGCATTTTTTTATTTAATATTTCTCCTTTGTTTTAAATTGTGCAAATTCTGAAATTGTATTTCCAAATCAGACCAGGGTACCCTGGTCATGACCTTCGGAGAAAGTAATATAGTTAATGAGTAAGACTGAATGATATTAATTACTAGATGGTGAGTAATCAAGCAGATGAAGGGTTAAGTCCTTAAGATCTCTGGACAAGGTGAACATGTCGACTTTGTATTTCCTTTATTGAACCTTTAATTTGAAGTGGACTCCAAATCAATGGTGATCTCTACAGTATCGAGCCCGGGATCGCTTGATTATAACGCAACGAGCAGAACTACTCATTTACCAGGAACAATAATTGTTATAAGGCTAATAAAAATAATTATATTTTCATTGTGAGGTGATATTACTATTATAATTATCGCGTGTTGCACAATTCTCATACAATATTTTAATTATGTTTTTCATTTGTGTAGGTAATATGCAATAGGTTTAAACATAGTGTTAAAAAATATGGAAAGGTATGGAAAAATATTAATATTATGGAAAGTAATGGAAATTATGGGGGAAAGTCCGAGTTAACATGCATGCAAAAACAGTTTATTTTGGAGGAAATCATGCTTGAGCTTTAATTTTCGTTTTTCCCGCATTTGAGTTGATATTGGAATACTAGAGTATCCACACTGGAAAACATATCAGCTCACTACTTGTCTACTTTAAATGAGTCAAGTGTTAATCCTGTCTATTCTTTTTACCTCCCATCACTATTTGAAGCCATTTTGTACTCATTGTCATAAGGGCTAGAATATTTCAATTGACGGTTTTGGCAGACGAAGTTTGACGGGCGCAGCTCAGATATATTTAACCAATCTAACTACGAAAATCACAGAAAATCTGACACGTTTCTCGCTTTATATTGAAATTTCTTTGTTTTCTTAACAAAATGTAAGAATTAAGACTGACGAGAGAGCGCTTTCAAGCAGTTATTACACGCAAGGAAACCGTACAAATAATCGAAGAATGAACCGATCGGAGAAGAAGATGTATATTTTAGTGACAACCAACACGAAGAGAGCGAGACACTAAAAATTAAGAATTGGTGACTAGTGCAACACACGTACGTTGCCAATGAAACAATTTCTTATTGGACGTTCTTCAAATGACTACTTTATATTCTTGTGCAGTAACCAAGTATACGTAAAGAATGGTTGATTAGTTTCCACGTTTCAAAAAAGTATTTGAAATATTGTTATGATTATAGAATGCGGAACGAAAGCCTGGAAATGATCGTTACTTTCAGAATCGTATCACAGTGCTAGAACATTACTTGGAGAGCGGAGAAACTCAACGAAAATAGGGTTAATATTTTTTTAACTACGCTCTGCAGTCTCCATTAAAAGTGCATCGTGTGTGATTAACATTTATTGCCATTTGATACCATTACGAAATCTTTTCCTACATATTTTATTGAAAATTAGAATGATTGCTGTATTTGCTAGCTAAATTACGTAATTAATTATTGTTTCTCAGAACAGAAATAGAATGGTAATGTGCATACGTGTGTCTGTGCGTGGGGGATAAGCCTGTGTGGTCAATTATTGGAAGATACCTTTGATTAAAATTTATTATGTAGTTTTTTATGTATCTCTCCCCGTAAATATATATCTCGTATATATATTTATGAGGTCATGATGGGTCGCGGAGTTTGCGTGCTTTACCCAAATTAATATTGTTTGTATCTGGTCCCAAAGA
>JAGDQP010031342.1:0-21995 GCA_022664845.1 Lepisma saccharinum
CTTTCGCTGTACTGCAACGTGATTCCCACAACTATATGTAGATTTAAATAGCTTTGCAACGGTGCAAAAATCATTGCTGTATCTGTAACGGTTCCTGAGTTATGACTGATTTCTTGTATTTTCATTGGTGTCATTTTCGGGGCGTGACGCCATCTTGGAATGTGAATATCATTGCCCCCATTGGATATTTTTCTTAAATATCTTGGGAATGCTCATTACACACATGGGCCTTTCACATATATTTTTTTGAACGATATTGCTCATGGTCACCTGACACCCCTTTGCCCGATCTGAGATGAAACTACTCTTCCCTCATCTAAGGGTTGCAAAATTAATAGTTGCAAGTTCCGTCCCTTGGCTTGCCCACTTTCGTGTCAAAAAGCACCCTCCCCATTTTTTTCTAACGTGTTTTGCCGGAGGCCCTTTCAAAACCGCCCTTTCTTGGTTGTCCATGGAGGTGTGAGTTCCTAACGTCACAAGAAGGATGAAGTTTCCTTTCTTGTTTAGCTCATCTTACAGTTTATTTCATTCACGACCTTCCTTTCTCTTCGCAGAATTATTCAATATTTTCTTAGCATTACGGTGTTTAGAGTAATCTTCACATCCCCTCCGAGCAGATCTTGCAGATCTGAGCATTTTCTGAGATGATAATTCTACGGATTCCTTTGCAACTGTTAACAGCATCATGCCCTTTCCTTCAATCGATATTGTATATTGACATTGGTTTCAATAAGAGCAGACTTCTTGACTGAAAAACCACCCTCAACTATCATTTCCGGGGGAAAATATTAATCTCATCTTTTCTACTTTCCACAGTGATGAGTTTTTGGTCGTTTGAAACAGGGGAAGCATAGAAATCATCGAGCCTGGCAATTCCTTGGAGATATGTTCCAACCCTTTGTGAAAAGGATGTTCTGGCATCTTCACACTGTAATGAGTACTCTCTGCATATTCTGCGAGGTCCTCTGGTACTCAACTTCGAACGAACAGTGAAGAAAGCATCTGAACCTTGTGCAACCAACCTGTGACTGGTTTAAAATTACAGAAGGATCCAGAAGACAATCCTCTCAAGGAACTGCTCAACCATGATTCTCAAAAATGTCTGCCATTCCTTTCGAAATTGCAACAATTCAGGTTCACCTGCATGTACTTCCTTTAGGAACTTTGGATCTGAAAGCAGACATCAACTTAACCTAAACGATGCAAGTTTTCAGCATCATTCAGCATTTTCAGCTTTCCGAATTGCAACAATTCAAGTTCAGTTGCGTGTACTTCCTTTAGAAACTTCTGGGTCTGGAAGCTGACGTCAACTTCATCTACAAAAAGAAAGTTTTCAGCATCAATGAAGTCAGGTCGCCAATCCACAGTTCACCAGATATGAGAACTTGAAGGAAAATTCTTGACGCAACAGTAATTTTTTTCAATTTTCCTGACTCTTCCTTACAAATCTTGAAAATTTCGACATTTTCTGTTTTCTTCTGCTTGTGGGCACCCTGAAATTATGACAGGTTACACATTCAGTTAATTTCTCTCTTGAATATATTTGAGGAATACGAAATTTATGCACCGCAAGTCTTACCTCTCTCGCCTTCAGATATTCAGGATTTTTCTTAGGAAGATTCTTCTCCGGATATCCATCAGAATCGTCAAGTTGTTCAAATGGTTCCAGCACAACTGGTCTCAGAGACCTATATAGAAGTAGAAAGAATAAAATCACGTAACTGCCCTTTTTTTGATATCTTGTTATACCTAAGCATTAAAATCAGAAAAATATCTGGTTGACACGTAGCGTGGTTTCCTAACCACTAGAATAAACTAGACGTAGGGAAACTGAAGAAAAAATTCTACCTAACATTCATGCAATGCTGAAGGGATAAGTATGAAACAGGAAATAAAAAGTACCGTATAACCTAGTGTTACCATGTGGAAATTGTGAACAAGATGTAGGCAATTCGTGGAGCACGCCCAAGTGCGTGTAGATTAAAAGAAACAAAATAAAAACAAACTTTAGATTGATGAATATGAAACTTCATTAACTAAAACAAGCAAGGCGACGACTAAACAATAAGACCCCTCTTATGCAAGGCATTCTGATGCGCGCAAAGGCAGGCAGGCTGCAGCACATTTTATTCTGTACCTTTTTATGAACGTAAAGCGTGTCGCGAGTGTAGGAGGGCATATGAGATTGTAGGTGAACAGTATTGAGTTCAGATATTTTTTTTTTGGCCTGTGATAACCACTTGGGGGGGGGGGGGGAGAACCTGATCAACTGTAATCAAAAACGCAACCTGATCAACTGTAATCAAAAACGCCTGGCAACACTTATGCTAAAAAATACAAGCACAGTGTTTACATATGGCTTATTGCTCGCGTTCTCTAGAACACGACGGCAAGAACATATCGAAGCAGGTGCATAAAAAAGCCTCCACTGTTTTACAAAAATTGGTTGGTATTGTTGCCTTTACGCACAGCAGAAACATCTTGCAGAACAGGGGTCTAAGGCCAAAACAAACAACCCACTGCATTAACACACAACGTAACCAAAAATGTGAGTTTTAAATAAAACAACTATCTGACGCAGAAAATTAAGAGGAAAACGGTAAGACAAATGACGGATCAATAAAAAGGGGCAAAATTTAAGGAAAAAATACTAGCCGAATCTATGGATGATTAAAAGTGAACGCGGAGATTTTCAACAGGATCAGATTAATTTCTCGAATAGAAAGCTAATCTGACAAGCTTCTTAATGTATAGAACAGAAATCCATACCGCAGAACCGTGGACACCTGAATCTACCTACTGACATCGAATTTAATTTTAAAACCTTTAGGCAACTTTGGCTCAGGCCGGACGGATGATGGGAATAAAGCAAGTGGGTAAAAAACGGGAGACCTCGAGAAAACGCAAGAACACTGAGCTGATCCACTACAAAACCCACATTGAACGAGCAGGGTTTGAACCGACGACAGCAAGCGCTAGAGGTCAACGCTCTAATCATTTAGCCACTGCGGCGTACACAAAGGTCGAAAGCAATAAATTAAACATGTTCAAATCACGACCACTCGACACAACAACCGAATTAAGAACTGGAGGAAAGGCACCCACATGTAATATATATAGGGTGTTAAGGTGCACGGTTTACAACGCTTGGGAGGTAAATCTACTGATAAAAACATGAAGAAAAAAAAAAGTCTAGTAAACATTTCCGCGGAATCGCTTAGTTTTAGAGTTACAGCGTGCCGCAAGCGTGGGAAAATGAACTTTGGAGGTGAATATCTCCAATACTATGAGCCATTGAGCTGAGGCGGCGTGTTATCGTCTGAGACTTGTAACGTGCTCTATCCAAAAATGTATGAATCAGTGGCGGCGCAAGGGATTTTCCCATAGGAAGCCAGGAATTCACGGATATTCCGTTAGGAAAGGTGCGTCCGATGCACGACATACGAAACT
The DNA here is from genome assembly GCA_022664845.1 of Lepisma saccharinum. Classification (NCBI taxonomy): domain Eukaryota; kingdom Metazoa; phylum Arthropoda; class Insecta; order Zygentoma; family Lepismatidae; genus Lepisma; species Lepisma saccharinum. The sequence continues at coordinate 3,451 of JAGDQP010031342.1, forward strand.
ACGTCCGAACAAGTAACAAACATGCATTGACAGACCAGCGATATCTTCAACATAATCAAAATGGTGAATGATTTTTAGTGTGTTGTGTGTGGTTGCATAACTACAGCATTGAATGAGTGTGGTGGATATGAAATTAAATGAACTCTTCAATTAATAGCTCACAATCATGAAGTGTACTAAAATAGGAAGATAATAATGATATGTAATGATTAAGGAAGAACTGGTACAATCAGAAACTGCAATGGAGTGAGAGAAGCTCCCGCAAAAAACAAAACAAAAGTACAATGTTCACCACAAATTCACTTTGCCTGGGATCTGAAATTGGGTCTATTGCCGGAGAGGTGAAGGCTCTACCACTGAGCCACAATTGACCCCGTCCTTCTTCTACCCCATAGCGGACAAAATAGTATTAATGTCGCATAGGAGGTAATAACACATTGAAACCAAACACAAAAAGTCCGTGTGACAAAATAATGGAAGCGGCTTCCTCTCAAAGTTAAAGTTGTGTGAAAATGGGGATAATGAACTTTTGTCCGGAATAAGCGCAAAACGAGTAAGCAGAGGACGGTGGTGTCAGGCGGCACGTAAAGAAACATGTGGTGAAGTATTAAAAATGTGATGAACGGGTGCTTAAGGGATTCCCCACAGAAAAAATGGGGTAGTCACAAATTACGTGAATGAAATTTGGGTTAAAGTAAACTGCATAAAAGGATTTCCTCCTCGTGATGCGTAATTCCGTGGAAGATGATAATTACCTTCACAGAAACAAAGAAAATGGGTGAAACGTGACCAAGAGTAGACGGTTGAGTGTAAGTGCAGAGGTTTGTGTTCAAGAAAAATGGCTGTGTCATTTTTATTCGTACATGTGCAATGGCGGATTATCCTGTCCATGAGCTGGCAGATATGCACTATATCTACGGAGAGGCAAGGAGCAATAGCCAAGAGGCGAGGCGTTTGTATCGTGAACGTTACCCTCAAAGGAGATTACCTATGTATTTTTTCAACGTCTCCATATTTCCCTCCGACAGACCCCGACGTGAAATTGCAAGAAATCGCACCGTGCGGACAGTTGCTTCTGACGAAAACGTACTGGCGTGGATCAGAGATTGTCCTCAAACTGGCACACGTGCTATCGGTCGGCCACTGAACTCAAGCCATGTGACTGTGTGGAACGTCCTACGTGACAAAAGAATGCACCCATTTAAATTACAGAAAATACATGCCTTGCTACCTGAGGACTTTCCCCGTCAGATAATGTTTTGTCAATGTATCGCCATCCCGGATTTTCAAAGTGTTATTCTGTGGACTGACGAGGCAATATTCACAAACACTGGCATATTCAATTGTCACAATAGCCATGTGTGGAACGTGGATAATCCCCATGCATCTCTAGTGAACGATCAGCAGCATAGATTTGCTGTCAACGTGTGGTGCGGTATAGTACATGATTTTGTGGTAGGGCCTTATTACCGACCCGCCTGTGTGGCGGTAATTATCTTGTATTTTTACGTATTGTCCTCCCAGAACTGTTAAAACATGTTCCCTTGAACGTAAGACACAGGATGTGCTCCCAGCATGACGGTGCACCTGCACATTTTGACAGGAATGTGCAGACCTACACTAAATGACACTTTCCCGAATAAATGGATCGGCAGAGGATGACCTATAGCATGGCTACCTCGCTCACCCGACCTCACGCCACTGTTTTATTTTTTCAGGGGGGTGACGAATCTCAATGTGTAAGCAACACCAGTAAGAACAACCGAAGAATTTTTTGTCCGAGTTAATGTTGATGCGGCGGTCATCTCAGAAATGTCAGGCGTGTTTGATCGTACACGGAAAAATTTTGCTTCGCCGATGTCATCTCTGCAATGAGGTCAACGGCAGACAATTTCAACACCGTATGTAAACTGTAACCCTTCACAGCTATCTCGTGTACTCCAACAACACTTCACAAATACTGTACAGGATACATCTGAGTGTATCACAGCTATCGTACTTTGTACGAAACTAAAATTCGTAGTTTGCCACTGTATTCCTTTGTATCGTTGTGCAACAAACAGAAAATGTCACTTTTCGTCCATTTTCTTTGTTTCTGTGCAGGTTGTATCTTCCACGGAATTACATATCACGCGGCAGAAATCCTTTCACGCAGCTTACTTTCACCCAAATTGTACTCGTATATTGTTTGGGAATCACTGCTTTTCCGTGGGACTCCCTTGTACGCTCGTTCATCACACTTTTGGATATTACACCATATGTTTCTTTACATGCCGCCTGACACCACCGTCCTCTGCTTACTCGATTTGCGCTTATTCCGAGCAAAAGTTAGTTTTCCCCATTTTCACACACCTTTAAGAGGGTTTCTCGCTCCAGTCCCCCCATTTTTAACATTTTGCAAAATATTTCAAGAACTAAGAGCACTATCAAAAATATAAATTGATAGCACGCACTAGAACTTTCAAATTACTATGAAATGAAATGGACAACGATCTCGAAATCTTGTAGATTGATGAGTACTCAAGACTTCAATTAAATAATGACGTCATAATCTTTGAAAACGTATCACTCCTCAATGGGCACGATCTCGAGATTGCTGTCCATTGGATTCCATAGTCATTCGTAAGTTCTAGTGCGTTATGAATTTACATTTTTGCTAATACTCTTATTTTTTCAAATGTTTTGAAAAATGTTAAAAATGGGAGGGTTGGAACGAGGTTCCTCTTAACTTGGGAGGAGAAGCCGTTTCCCATATTTTGTGACACGAGCTGTTTGTTTTTCATTTCAAAGTGTTATTACCTCCTATGCGACATTAATACTATTTTGTCCGCTATGGGGTAGAAGAAGGACGGGGTCAATTGTGACTCAGTGGTAGAGCCTTCACCTCTACGGCAATAGACCCAATTTCAGATCCCAGACAAAGTGAGTTTGTGGTGAACATTGCAATTTTGTTCTGTTTTTTGCGGGAGATTCTCTCACTCCATTGCAGTTTCTGATTGTCCAATTCTTCCATAATCATTACATAAAAGAGAGAGTGAGAGAGAGACAGGGGATGAAGAAAGGAGGAAACGGGAGAACCCCGAGATTTTCTGGATTTTTTCTCGGGGTTCTCCCATTTCCTCCCACTTTCTTCTTTTCGCCTTCCACCATCCTCTCTTTTTCTCTTAATCTCTATCTCCAGAAAAAAGAATTCCTTTCTTTCACTAAAGAAAGAAAGAAAAGATCTCCTTTCCACCCATCCCCCCTTTTTCTTCTTTTCTTTTTCCAGAGGGGGGGATTCTTTTTCGAGGAGGGGGGCTCTTTCTTTTCCTTGCTTTTTCTGTTCTCCTTTCTCTTCTTTTCTGTCCCCCTCCCCTAAAAAAAGAAGTCTTTCCTCTCATCTTTCTTACCCTTCTTTCTTGGAGAAAGAAATAAAAAGTGAGGGAGAGAAAGGAACGGAGGAGGGAGAAGGAAAAGAAAAAGTCGTTCCCCCTCTCTCGCCCTCCTCCTCTTTCTCCTTTTCCTGTCTCTCTCTCTCTGTTCTCTTTACCTTTTTTTGAAACAAGAGAAGAGAGAAGTTGGAAAAGAAAGAATTTTTTTTATTCCTCTCTCTCTCCGTCTCGCTCTCTAGAGGGAGAAAAAACTATATATATATATATATATCATCTTGTTTCTTTTCATGAAGATAGAAGAAAGGTTTAGAGAGAGAGAGAGAGAGATAGGGAACCTTCTATCTTCATGAGAGAGAGAGCTTTCCCCTCTTACCCTTCTCATGAAGATAGGTGAGAGAGGGAGAGAGAGAGAAGAGGGAAGTTTTTTTTTTTTAATTTTAATTTTTGAAGATAGAAGGTCTCTTTTTTCTTTCTGAAGAGATAAAGAGGGAAGGAATCCTTTCGAAGAAAGCTTTTTTTTTATAAAAAAAAAAAAGAAAAAAGAAGAAAAGGTAGGGAAGAAATCTCTCTCTCTCTCGCTTTTTCATCTTTTCATTTCTCCGACAGAGAATTTATCTGTCCACTCTCCTCCTTTGCCTTGTTGTTGCTCTCTTCCACCCCTTTTCCCGGAAAAAAAAATTCTTTAGGAAAAGAGAAACAGGGAAAAAAAAATTTTTCCAAGAAAAAGGAAGAAAAAAGAGAAGAAGAAAAAGTGCACTTTCATCTTGTTTCCTTCCTTTTCTCCATTTCAAATATTCTTTTTCTTTTCTTCCTCTTCCTAGAAAAGGAAGAACGGAAAGGGAGAGAGGGGGGGCAGGAAGGGAGTTTTCATTTTTTTTTAAAAAAGAACCTCTTTATTTCCCTTCTTTTCAGAAGATGAAAGAAACGGAAGGAAGAATGTTGTTTCTTTTTATATATATATATATATCACACTTTCATATCGTACCGATCTCAATAGGTATATTTTTCTTCGAAATCTACCTAAATAAAGTGACAAAAGGTTTGCCTTTGAGTTGTACCGAGCGAATTGACAAATATTCATCTCTTGGTAATGAACTACTCTTGCCACGCAGCAGTCGATAAGTTCTCACGATCCTGTAGTTAACGCGGTTTGTTATACAACACAAGAAAATCTCACAAAGATTGGGAATGGATTTATATACAGTATATGTCACTCGGCTATAGACTTGTGACCGTCAGTTATATTTCCGGCAGCTATCCCAGTTGCTTGGTATTACGTTAATTAAAGAATACACATTAAACTTGCATGTTTACATCGGCCTGAAAAAATCCTTAAAGTCCATCGAACTCACAATTCACATATTTACACTTATCAACTCTTATGCACGGCTATATCAACAAATCAAAAACATCAACCAAAAAATAGAAAAACAAAGATTTTATATATAATTTGTTCTAATACAGAGTTAATAAACCAAACCAAGACAATTCCTTTATTGCTTTCATTTAGTTTTTATTGTTTATTGGGGTGGAAATCTAGCTAGAAGTCCCTCTATAAACCAGTTGTTTTTGAACATTCTTTTTTTCAGGTTATAGTCAACTGATCACTGTACAGTCGTATGTTCTGAAGCTTGAATCCTTAACTAACATCCACTATTTTAGCAAAGGTTTAAGCTATTTTTCTTGCTATTTGATGTACTGAATATTGTGCAGTTTGTGTAACCTGTTACCAGAAAGTCGTTAAACTTAGCATAACTTACTTCAAACACACTTAGGTTGTGAAATTTCTAGCCCAAAGCCAAATATCGTTTGAGGTTATACTACAAATTTTGACATTTTTTTAGCTGGTAACATTGGTTACTGGATTATGGTAACGGAGGTTACATGAGAAGTTACCTTAAACGATAAGTTGATTTGCATTTAAACTATGAACACCACCTGTCACTCCAACCTGAAACAATCATTATAGGCACATTAAAATTGATTCCTGTTATTTATTGTTAGTGTAAATTAATTTTGATAGTCTCCGCATGTTCGCTAATTAGTTGTAATAATTTATTTGTTCTTCCTAATAATGCATCTAAATTACAGTACTGGTAATAATAGTCTACGCTAAGTGAAAAATAGTCTATTGCTTTGGCATTTTACCCTAAACACACTGGAAATTATCAACAGTAGCTGAAAGTTTTGATTCATACAGCCTATCATGAAAGCTTTTAAGCTCAACGGTGAAACAATACCTCGAAAGTCCTGTTTCATTATCTGACCTACTCATGTTTTCCCAAAGTAACCAAAAGACAAAGCTGCTACAAGTCTTCAAAACTTGGGAAAAGCAGTACGTTCACTACCAAGAAGCCCAGGGAAACGAAGTGAAGTGATTAAAGCACTTGTTAGCAGAAACTTGTATCTAAAAGAAACCTGCAAGGAATTACTATTTGAAAAAACTCTTGAAGAAAGATTAAGTCAAAAGGAGAACTCCAATTTTCACATCAATGATATCAGACAAGCCACAAGGAAAACAGACGTACAGACGTTGTTACATGAAAAAACTTAAAGTGCCTATTCGACATACTATGTTGATGAATAAAACTTTACGCATACTGAATTTAAAAAGCGACTGGTTTCCAGACAAAAATAAACTTGTCAAAGTTTTTCACTTGCAGGCCTAAATTTGTGGTATACCTCAATTCAATAAATGGAAGATATTGGAGGAAATTGAACGGTTTTTACAAGGTTTCGTCAATTGAAAGTGTCTTTAAAGAACTAAACAACCAACTTCCAACCTTGAAAGAACCTAACGCATATTTTGAGACCTGCAAAACCTAACACGTGTACCAAGCTGCTGTTAAAGTTGATTTCGCAGAAAATGCTACCCTTACATTAAGTGATTTTGGTTACTAATTTTTCTTCAAATAACATGCAAAAAAAAGTGCGAAAATACAACTGTATTGTTTATTGTAAACATTGTAGTATTCTTACCCCAAAATGATATACAAGAAGGTACCAACGAAAGTCACTAATGACATGAGTAACCTCCGTTACTTCGGCTGTAACCTCAATTACTTCATTCATATGTATTGAACTAGAAATATTCTAATATAAACCTTGTCTGCCTTACAATCAGGGGTAACATTTATACCTCAGGAATAAAATATATATATATATATATATATATACAAAAAAAAACGAGCCTGTAACACCTCTAAATTCACAGTTTTGATTTTGAATGTACTTAGTCACAGCATGATGGTTTGTCCGAGTAACATCCGTTGCCGCTTTCAAAGAACACTCAAGTTTAGCTAAGGGTTAAGTCAGGCATGTTTAAAGAGACCACCACGCTTTGTAAACGTAAACTTTTTCAACAAATCTGTTATTGTAAATATTTTAAATAATTCTATAAAACCTCCGTTACTATGGAATGGCCGAAATGGTATACAAATAATTAATAAATATTTGGAAAATTGCCACTGATTGATCTCTAGCTCTTCATTCGGTGCGCGATATGTCTTACTCATTTCTGTATTATTCATACTATGGCACCAGCGTGAACTTTCTCTGCAACAACGAAATGGAAATTTAGTATGTGCGTGCGATTTGGCATAATTTCGATTCTTTATTGTTCGTAATATAGAGATAGGCGTGAGTGAATACGATCTGCAACAATTAAACTAATAAAAGTTTAACTTAGTACTGATTAATTGCTAGATATTCATTTTGTGTTCGACGTGGCAAAATCTTAATTCTTTACTGTTCATATGGGATCAGGTGTGAATTTCCTCTGCAATAATTAAGCGCTGGGAACAATGAAATTAATAAAATTTGGAAAATTGGCACAGGTTACACCTACACTTTCCCTCGCTGTACGATGAGGTAAATTTCATTGTATGATTTCTATTGTGAAGCCATGTGTCAGTTTTCTCTGCACCAATGAACAAATCAAAATACGGAAAATTCTCACGGACCATCATCTGCGTATGTTTATGATCATCCTTTAGCAAAAGTTTGAACAGTTTAAATTCATTTTTGTGCAAGTTATCGCATGTCTTAAATAATATAGAAAAGCCAGGAAAACTGCAGCAACATCTAGCGTTGGAGATTTTAACTGTTTCAGCTTTGAAACTGACCTTAAGTCATAACTAACTAATCCAGGGGGTAAAACCATTAAGATTAGAAATTCGAGAAGGTAAACTAGTATTCGTATCACTAGTAACTTGCGAGAGCTTCACATGCGCTCCACTATTGTAATACGTACGCTGTTAGAAAGTAACATCCTTCGGAACACCGCCTCAAAGCCATCTGGGCTCCTGGTTTTCTGGCAAATTCAATTATACCTTCCCCAGTAGATTTACCCCTCTCATCCACAACGACGACAGCACGTTCGATCTGGAAAACGTGAGAACAAGTTTACAACATACAGTACTCCAATATCTGCAAGTTAGAAACAAATGTGTTAATTACGTGCGTGTAAATCATATATATACGTAGTGATTGCATTTCATGTACTTGATTTTGTAGTTACACATACAAGGTAACCAAAAAAGTTTTTGCCGTTCCAAAGCGGTAATAAAGAGCAAGACAGTGAATGGTACGTATCTTTAGGTTTCGAAGTAAGCTCCATCAGCATCGAACACAGTTTGCCAACGTTCCTGCAGCTGCACAATACCTTTGTGATAAAAGTCGGCGGTCATCGAGGAAAAAAAAAAAAGTCCGTGACTGCGTTCCGCAAGTCTCCCTGATTGGCGAAGGATCTCCCACGGTGGTGGTTGTCGAGGGAATGAAACAGGTGGTAATCTGTTGGCGCAAGGTCCTGTGAATATGGTGCATGTGTGTCTCCCAGCCAAGTTGCTGAAGGGGTCCCCCGGGTCCTCTTTGCCACATGTGGCTTGGCATTGTCATCGAGGAACAGCACACCCTTGCGATTTACAAATTTCGGCTCCTTCTGCCCCAATGCACCCCTTGCAACTGCTGTGAGTAGAGGTCCGCAGTGATGGTCTGACCAGGTGGAATGAGCTCGTAATGCACCACTTGGCGACAAGTCCACCATACAGAGAGCATTACCTTTCGTGGGTGCAGAGGTGGTTTTGAGGTGTGATAAACTTTCACGTGGCGACAACCAATGTCTGGTACACTTGGGAGTGTCAGAGGACACTTTTCGCCACCAGTGAGCAAGTGATCAAATATGGTTGTGTTCAGGTGTCGAGCGAGCAAGGACAAACAGGCTGTCACACGTTGTTCCTTGGCTGCCGACGACGTGTGGGGTACCCACTTGCTTAACCTGTATTGACTTCCCTATCCCATGCATGTGTAGTCTGATTTTCAGCGGAAACATTGAAGATTTTTGCATGACTGCTGTGTGTGAGCAACGTGCCGGTATTACTGAAGGTCGATGGTTAGATTAACTCCCGACTGGTTGACAGGCACGTTTCGTTTCCTCTCTGAGCGCATGATTAGTGGGAAGTCAAAAACTTTCTTGGTTACCTTCTACACCACTTTTCGTGCTTTGTTCCGTAGTGAGAAAAAAAAAAACACTGTTTTTGACTAGCGAAACTTAAGCAGAGGAACAAAACATACTAAAAACTACTGAACGTCAGCTCCACCAAAGTCAAATGTTTTTTGGGATTATAGAAAATTGGTTTGGGCATGTTGTCAATCCACTTTAAAGATCCAGGGTTCGCACTAAATAATGGAATTCACGGCTTTCGAGGTCCAAAAATGTTCAATTTCACGGTCCGAAAGTTTATAAAAATAAACTTTACCGACCGCACTACAACAAAAACCGTCCGGTGCCAGAACAAAGTGGACGGGCCCAAATACACAGCAGGGAGACCGGTATGCAGCAGTGAAATAATTAAACTTCCCCTCGTCGATGTCAACTGTACGTACACGAAATAGGGTAAATACTAGAAAGTAATATTTTTTTTTTTTTTTTTTTTTTTTTTTTTTTTTTTTTTTTTTTTAAGTATTTAGTTTAAATTTACCATATCCTGTCAAGGGGTTAGCAAGGTAACCGTATCCAATTACGACACTAAGAACGCAATTCCAAAAGATAATTATAATAGCATGCACTTACTGTCAAAAACAAATGAATGAAAAAAAAAACTTATAAACTTGAGCTGAAGCAGTTCTGTAAGAATTTTTCGGTGGATTATGTATAACACTTATATTGAAATTAACACAGAAAAATTGACAGCCGCTGCGACCGGGACTCGAGCCCGGATCTCCCAGTTGCCGGCTAGGTATGCTACCAATTACACCACCACGGCACGGTTAATTCTCTGTGTATATGGAATGTTCCTCTCACCTAGACACTCTCCCAACTCTTCATTATGAAGTAAAGGAGCCATAGACGCATCATTTTGAAATTCTCAGAAATGGTTCAAACAAACCATACATTGACAAAGAATGTCAATTTGGCTGGCAACAGCTTGTCATTCAGTCTCTCCTTAATCATTAAACTGTTGAATCCTTCACTACAGCATCAACATATATTCTGACGACGCAAGGCAGTATCGGCATCGCCCTTTCAGCAACGCGATCGTTCTCAAACCATCGGCACAGAACTTCAATGGAAAAATGTTAGATGTGCTGTGGTGGGTGAAGTCTAAAGAAATAAGAGGGTCCTTCCTGACTGAAGAAATGAATAGCAACACTGTTGTTTTTCAGCATTTTTAATCTTTGTTCACGAATTAAAGAAGGAAGAGATGACATATACCAGCTAAAATGAAACTTCGTGTTGATTCCGAATCTGTGCTCCTGTTTCTGGTAGCGCAACAATGCACTGAAATAAACATAAATGTGACTGCAAAGAAACTGATACGCAACATCCGTCATTTGTATTTAACGATACATTGTTCTCTATTCGACCCGCGTCTCCCTTACTTGCTAGTCAACGTACTGAGAAAACGTTTGTGAAGCTCGTCCTTAATTTTTGACTACAAGTAGTGTGTCACGCACACTGAACGAACCAAACGAACATCTCTGTGTGACTAGGTATGTGAATCTTTCAGACAAAAGGCAAACGAAGTACTATTGCATTACACTCCAGACATGGGAAAGTGGTGTTGACACATCAGAAAACTACTGTGATGTAGACACAGTGTCGTAAAACAAATGCCGCCATTGCCCGAATTGCCATGTGCACAGAAGTACTGTGGGTAGATTACATCCCCCAGGTTAAATGATACGTACTGTCTCGAAGAGTTTCCAGTCATCTGAAATGGGGAGAGGCACGTGGAGTAATAGTATCTACACGCACTGTTAGAAACAGGTTGAAAGGAATGAATTTCCTATCACGTATGGCAATGAAGAAACCTGCTCTCACTGCAATGCATGTAGAATGGACAAAGGAACACGAAATTGACAATGACCTGTAGCATGGTATATTTAGTGATGAATAAACGATCAACGTTTCTGGGAACGATTCTTGTTGTAGGGTTTATCGTTTGCCCAGTGAAGTTGGGGACCCTTTGTCACATATACAATATAATGATGAATAATGATCCAATAACATTCAAATTATACTGTTATTCAATTACTGTGTACCAACTGGATAAATAGAAACAGTTTCCACAAGAATGAAAGAATGTATATTAAAAAAAAAAAGGATTACGGCAACTGTACTTTGTTTTCCTTTTTCAAAAATATGGACTGATGGACCACGTCTTAAAAATATTGACATTTATGGACCAGGTAGCTGCTTAAATTAGTTTCTTTCCAAGCCCAAAATAGAATTCCAGGCTAGACCAGCAGTCCTCAACCTTTTCTCTACTGCGGACCCCCCCCCCCCCCAATAACCTTTAAATATCTAACTGCGAAGGACTACAATTTGAAGCTGAAGGAGATTTTTTTCGTTGCGTTGTCTATACGGGAAATGAGGGTGACTCCTTGCTTGCGATGATATTTGAACTTTTTTCCTCCCTCTTTAGGCACTGCTTCTCTTAAAACACCGAATGGCAAAGGTGGACTTTGCGGAAGGTATCTGAATGATTTTTTATGTACAGACAAAATTACGCAAAGTAATACGAAATAAAGTAAGGCTATTTAACTTGTCGAATTTCCCCGCTGCTTTACCCACAAAAAACAACACACATGCACAATATTAAATACAAAAGTTATACCGGTGTAGTAGAATTCCGTATTTAAATCTTACTTATTGTATAGGGCCATTCCATGCAAATATCAACTTCTACATAAAAATTTCGGTGGTTTGTAACAAAATAAAATTTTATTAATTTTAAAGAGGATTGGTAACACTAAACGTCTCGTCATGTGATTTGAAATCTAAGATGGTTAGCTGACAATCCGAGATTGAGAATACTCATTCATATTAGATAAAGATATCCGCTGTGCGATACGCACGCACCGTGAACGGTGGATGGGGGATGTGGAGGTAGCGCTCCACATTTTCTTGACCTACGAAGTGAGGTGGAGTGGTTAGTCCCAAGGCACCACCTTTACCTTCCCAAGGCACCCAAGAATACCAAGGACACTCTGGTACTCAATTTGATAGGAGGCTGAGTGAACCTCAGAACGCCAGGCATGGGAACACTGCGAGACAAGTCTCCAGTGTCCTGGCTGGGATTTGAACCCGGTTGGACTTGAAAATTCAAGTATGTAAATAGTTTCTGCTCGTAAACTCAAAATACAATTAGATGCACAGGGTGATTACAAATGATACATCGGGTTTCGTGAGTTTATTAAAAAAAAGACAGAATTACAGTATAGCAACATACCGCAAAATAATAAGAAACTGTCCAAGTTTTAACGTGTAATTTCTCATACATGTATCTTTCACGACTAGCAACAATGACAGCAGTTGTGAAAAATGAGCCTGGGCAGCAAAACGCGTTTTGTGTCTTGGAATATGAAGAGTCAGTCGTTACAGTTCCGCGTGCATTCCGAAGACAGTTCATAAACACCAGCACACCAAAGCATATTGCGATGGTAGTCACTCAAAATTTTTTTAGCACCTCTGACAATTTTTGAATATTTTTCTCCTTGTTTCTGGCTTTCGCTTCATTGTTTTACTTGTAAAGGAAGTAAAAACGAATGTTTCTTGAAATTTTGAAACAAAAATATTAATAACGAAACTAGAAATGAACTAAACACTGAAAAATTGTCGAAAAATTTCAGTCAGAAATTTGGAGGAAACGAAGGGAATTTATTTTCCCTCGCCGTTACAGTAAATATCTTTAGTACTATTTGAAACTGAATGAAGATAAATGTTCACTCAAATGAAACGTTACGCAAACAAAGGTTAAAGACATAATGCATGCGCCGTATAATCATGTGAAACTATTCCCCGAAAATAAGCGAAAGACAATCTCTTGTTACTTTCGAAGTGAAGACTTTCAATCAACGGTGCAATAACAAATGTTTATCAAAGTGTTAGGTCACAACACCCTTGAGGTGTAGTGGTTAGACTTTTGACTTGTGGAATGAAGGGTCCTGAGTTCGAATCTCCACCCACCCCTAATAATATTCTTTTTAAATAACTTCGAATACAAAATCGGGTAATTAGCTTTTGTAGTTTGCAATTTTTTTCTTTTTTGTATTCTCCAATTGCTGATAGAATGGTCTCTTACCAGGTGTATGCATAAGTAGTTTCCAGTTTACCTAAGAGATGGCACCAGCGAAGAGTACGCAGCGTATTCATTTGACACATACGTCATTTTGTTCGTCTGACATTAAACTACAAACACACAAGTTGAGTCCGCCAAACACTGGTATCTTTGTTTTATCGTTCAGTGATCATGTCGAAGTTTGTGCCTGAAAAAGAACATTTGCGGCACGCATTGCTTTACTTATTTAATCAAAAGAAAAAGGCTGTTGAAAGTCATCGTGTGCTGGTAGAAACATATGAACACGCTCCATCGATTAGAACATGTGAGACATGGTTTCAACAATTTAAAAGTGGTGATTTCAATGTCAAAGACAGTGCGCGCTCTGGTAGCCCACAAAAGTGCGAAAACGAGCAATTGCAGGTGTTATTGGAAGATGACCCAACTAAAACTCAAATTAAATGTGTCACAAGAAACAATCAGCAGACGTTTACGAGCAATGGGGAAGATCAATAAACTGGGTAAATGGGTCTCACACGATTTGAATGAACGTCAAATGGAAAATCGCAAAGTTACTTGCGAAATGCTGCTTCAACGCCACGAAAGAAAATTCTTTTTGTATCGAATTGTGACGGGTGACGAAAAATGGATTCATTTTGAAAACCCGAAGCGGTAAAAATCGTGGCTTTCACCTGGCGAAGCCGGTCCTTCAACACCAAGGCCAAATCGCTTCGGCAAGAAGACCATGCTTTGTGTCTGGTGGGACCAGAGAGGTATTGTGTATTATGAACTCTTGAAGCCCGGCGAAACCGTTAATGCACAACGCTATCGCCAACAAATGATTAATTTAAATCACGCATTGATCGAAAGACGACCGGAATGGGCCCGAAGACATGGCAAAGTGATTGTGTTACACGACCATTCGCCGTCTCACACAGCAAAACCAGTGAAAGCGACACCTTGAAATCGCTTGGATGGGGCATCCTCCCGCAGCCGCCGTACTCCCCAGACCCGGTGCCATCTATCACCTCTTCGCATCAATGGGGCACGCGCACGCAGAGCAGCACTTCAGCAATTTCGAAGACGTTGGAAAATGGCTCGACGAATGGTTTGCCGCAAAAGACAAGCAGTTCTTCTGGCATGGTATGCATTTCCCTTGAAATTTCTTAAAGATTGTAGAGGAAGTTCATTAGTTCCGCAATTCTCCTGCCAGGGGGGAGCCAATACAAACCGTGCCGTACCGAATTTCTTTCCCCTGTCAATTTTTTTCACCCACCTCGTTGTCTAGTGACATACGGATGAACCAAAAAGTCTTTTTGCCTCGGGCCTCATGCAATGTTAGTGAATGTATTGTGTCCGGCCTTGCTTCCTTTTTAGGTAGATTTCGAAGAAAATATACCTATTGAGATCGGTACGATATGAAAGTGTATATTTATATATATAAATATATATATTTATATATTAACACGCTAGCGGCCATAATTTTGAAGATATTTGAACCAAATTTTTATATGTTGTTTCTAGGCTTAATAGCTCGGTTTAGTTCGTTAATGAGCAAAATCGGTCGCCATCTTGGATCCAAAATGGCCGCCGAACCCATTGTTGTATAGAATATACAGCCTGCTATTGAAATCAAATTTGGCATAAAGGTACAACATCACTTTTTGATTATGAAAATGTTACCTAATGAGTTCAAAGACGCCATCTTGGATCCAAAATGGCGGACCTAAAAATCCATTTTCCACACCGTTTGAGCTAGAGATACGAAATTTGGTATAAAGGTGCATTATGACGAGTAGCTTAGGGAAATATCACAACATTTGGGAAAAGTCGCCATCTTGGATCCAAAATGACCGCCCAAAATCCCATTTTGCACACAGTTTGAGCTGGATAAATGAAATTTTACTTGAAGTTGTACCATCACAAGTAGGTCACGACGATATAAGAAAACGTTCAAAAAGTCGTCAACTTGGATCCAAAATGGCCGCCCCAAAAACCCAATTTCCAAATCATTGAAGGTAGAGAAACGAAATTTTCAATGAAGGTGTATGACCAAGAGTAGGTTACAATAAATGGGGCAAATCTTCCCTTTGGGGGCGCAGCCAACCGTGGGAGGGTGAAGATGTACTCCGTGGTGGTGTAGTGCTGCAGGGAGATTTTGGTTAAGATAAAGGAGGCGTTTCCTCTCAAAAGCACTGAAGTTGGGGGGCGAGCCCCGGCTCCCAGCGAAACTTCGAAATCTACCTCAGCCTGTAGGCCTACCGAAAGGGATCTTTTCTTTCTAAGCCTGCCACTTTCTGCCCCTTCTGCTATTGAGACAAGACTTACAATGCAGCTATTAAAAAAAAAAGGCTTTCTTAGCAGTCAGCAGTGAATGAAAACAACTAAATCCATTTCGAGAAAACGCATAAGTATTATCATCAAGTACAAGGTTGACTTGTGTCAACTAAATGTGTGTGGTTTTCAAAAATTCTATTTTGTTGCGGCAACTGACAGCGACAGGCCTCTCTTCATTGAAGAAATCCAGAAGGACCAAGAGTTTTGGAGTTTCAAAATGTTACCAAAATTAAAAAGGTTTTATATGGATTTTTTGCTTCCAGAAATAGCAGATTCCAGAATTCCCAGGCGATTGCCTGTGCACGAATCTGATTTCATTTTTGAAGCCCAAAACACAAATGCCAAAAAGAAAATATAAATTGTACGTAAGTAAGGATTGATAACGTTCAATGCTTTAAGAGTGTCAAAGTTTTTGCAATCAATAATTAGCAAAATCAAATCAAACAACTAGACTACAGTCATGGAATAGGCATCCAGATCCAGGGGAAACAACATTATAAAAATGAACACAGATCACTCTTATCTCATGGGTGGTGTGGAAATGAGTTAGATTTAGAAAATAAACTCAGAATTGAGGTAATGCTCGCTGTCTTGTATCCAAGGGGTCTGGTGTTCGATATTCGGTAGGAACAAAAATGGTTAGGAGCCCGTGCTAAACTGTAGGTCCCGTCCTTAGCAACTCCCTAACAACTATTTGATTCTATGTATATACTGAAATGTGATCGAGCCACAACTTTTTCCCACCTGATATACAGTTTGTTGACTCGGATCATTCAGAAAGGAACTAATGCATCAGCAACAGCATAGAAAATGCGTTCTGGTTGAGGTGTCGTTTGGAAGATACTGGCGAGACTGGTTCAAAGCCGCTTAGATCACCTCCCCTCATAGCGATTTTGACCTGACTCGAAACTCAAACAAGATTACTTTCCCAAGTAGCACAACAATGCAAGCTGAACAAATCAAGCTAAAATGGTTGAATCAGCAGCCTAGTTTACAAGAATCAAGGTTGAAATAGCTTTGACAGAACAAAAATGTACTTGTTAGGAAAAATAAAAATGCTGCACTGGGTGGGAATCGATTTGAAGATCATTGCCACACGAATCCAATGCTGTAGTCACCAGACCACGGAATCACGCGCTAGCTGAATTTCCAAGCGCTATATATGCTTAGTTCATCAGATCGCAAGACACCTGTAATAAAAGCAGTGCACGATCTAGAAAAAATTTTGCCGCCTTTTCCACCGCCCTTCTTTTTTTTTTTACCCAAACACGACTGGTCGACACGGCGGGCACAACATTGTCTCGCATCACGTAGTGTACTTGTATCATCATCTCTGGAGCCTTTCATGGTATCGCTATTACTAACTGCAGTAAGGCAGTAGCCTATCTGCCTGGCTTGAATCGCGATTTTGAATATTAGAGATGAAGGTAGGTTCTGTTGAATAACACAAAAAATGTCTTAGCGCGCCGGTATTAAAATTTTGAACACGTTTAGTTCAATTTCAATTTAATAGGCAATTTTATTTCCTTTTTAGGAGTTTTACTTTATTTCTATTTTTAGCTGTTTGCCACGCACCTAAACGTGTCGCCCTGGCCGCTTGCCCCCTTCCCCCCCTAGATTCGGCACTGAGACAAAGGGTAGGAGTTAGCGGCAAAACAGTCTTAGCACGTGAAGCTACTTTATCGCACTGAAACCACAGCAGAAGTGTCTTGCAACGAAACAAAATTCAAATCAATTTCAAGTTTGCAAGCTTGAATTCGGTTTATTGCAACAACCAGAAAACATTGTTTGCAAACATTATTCTTTTGTGTTTTCTGAATGTTTTCAAATTGTAGCTGAAATGTTTCCCAAAAGTTGGGCAACATTTAGAAATTATTTAAAAAAAACAAATTCTGATATTCTCCGAGAAATGCCTAGTACACACATGGAAACATTTTCAGAAAACTTTGTGTATTTTCAATGTGGGCATTTTTCAAGATAATTATAGTATTTTATAAACTTACGTTTAGAATTATAGATAGTCTGAACAGTAATAGTGTAACTTCTTCAGCCATCGCCGTTTAGGGTGAAATAGTAATCTGTACAACTATAATGTAAACTGTTACATGGCTATTATAATACACACAGAGTAACACAATCCAAAATTGCATTGCGTTGCATTGATAAATAGATCAAACTCGCCGCAGAAAACAAACCATAAAGCTTATCGTAGTAAACTAGAAAGCGATTAAGGTTCAATTACACTAATACATAAAGTATAGGGGTCAAAATACACTAATAAATAAGGTTTCAACCGACAACAACTAACTCAGGAAAAGGCGTCTATAGGCCTATAATTTGGATAGGGCACGACAGTAACTAACACCGAAGTTCGACGGTTCTTGCAGTCCTTTACATACATATATGTAAAACAAAGGTCATATACAATCAATATGCTGCAAAAAGGGATATAAAGATTAACGGAGAGCCAATAGGCATAGTTGATGAGTATGTTTACCTAGGCCAGCTCAAAACATCAAATGCTAAGTTGACTGATGAAATAAATATAAGAAGATGTAAAATGGCGTGGAGTTCTTTTGGAAGACTACACTTTATTTTCAAAAGCAAACTTCCAATGTGTCTGAAGCGTAAAGTTTATAATCAATGTGTCTTACCTGTAATGATGTACGGCTGCGAAACTTGGACATTGAATGCGCAAACGACTCAAAGATTGAGAGTCACACAAAGAGCAATGGAGAGGTGCATGCTAGGAATAACCAGGAGGGATAGGAAGACAAATGAATGG
Source organism: Lepisma saccharinum (assembly GCA_022664845.1). Classification (NCBI taxonomy): domain Eukaryota; kingdom Metazoa; phylum Arthropoda; class Insecta; order Zygentoma; family Lepismatidae; genus Lepisma; species Lepisma saccharinum. The sequence continues at coordinate 21,504 of JAGDQP010031342.1, forward strand.
ATTCGCGCACAAAGGTAGAGGATGTAATCAAGACTGCGAAGAAGATGAAGTGGAGATGGGCCGGTCACATAGCTAGACGAACAGATGGAAGGTGGACGACGTCCAAATGCAGGATGGGTAGATAAAATCAAGCGTTTTCGAGGAGCTACATGGATGAGGATAGCAGCAGAGCGAGATATGTGGAAAGAAAATGGGCTCTGTGTGTGTATATATATATATATATATCATATTCAGCCGTTTTCTATCCACTGCTGGATGAAGGCCTCCCCCTTTTCTTTCCACATATCTCGGTCTGCTGATATCCTCATCCATGTAGCTCCTGAAAAACGCTTGATTTCATCTACCCATCTTACATTTGGACGTCGTCTCGGTCGTTTCTTTTCTCTAGGAATCCACTGTAGTACATTTGTCGTCCACCTTCCATCTGTTCGTCTAGCTATGTGACCGGCCCATCTCCACTTCATCTTCTTCGCACTCTTGATTACATCCTCT